>WBNM01030226.1:914782-957694 GCA_013399055.1 Ramphastos sulfuratus
AAAAAAAAAAAAAAAAAAAGGCAGCACAAACAGCAACCACTAAACCACTATCCCATGGCCTCACTTCTAAGTCCTCATACTGATGGCTTCAGCAGTCCCTCCACCACATCAGGACTGTTTCAGCACTTAGTGGGACCATCCTCCTTCATGCCAAATATTGCAAGCTGTAATTCCCAGTTTGTCTTGCTTTTCAATAGCAGCTTGGTTCAGTACCAGAGATAGGCTTCCCACTCCCCACCAAATATCTTTAATCCTAAACTGTAACTTAAGTTATTCTGATTTACTGGGTTGGCTGATCCTGCCGCCTCTGCTCCCTCCTGGTCATGGAGACCCCAGCCCTGGCTGGAGTCCCTGCTGGGCAGTGTCCCTCCACAGCCAGCTTTGTCTCCTTCAGAGGAGGGCCTGTTCTCGGTCAGAGCTGTCTTTCAGGATGACACTTCTTCGCTCAAGTCCTCTTTCTTCCACATTTTTCCCTGACGCTTCAGAAATAATTACCAGTGGTTCAGTAAGTTCATTAGCAAACTCCCTTAGGACCCTGGGCTATGTATCATCCAGCCCTGCTGATTTGTGGATAGGCTCTAATCAAGTGTTTCAAGTCTCTCTCTCTCTCCTTCCTCCTCCTTTCAGATTAACAGTTATTTTGACAAGATTCTCATTATTTCCTATTTCCTGGTGGTACCCAGGGACTAGGCTTATTTGAGTCCTCACTGTTGTCATTGTGAGTTTATTTTTAACCTCAGGCTGTGCTTCTCCACAAGGACATGAGAGTTTTGTGTTCTTCAGAAACACGTGGCTTTGTCAGTGCCATTTTAGTCTCAGTTCATCCTGGATCTTCCAGGACTCTCTCTTTTGCCTTTATTACTTTTTAATAATTCTTCTTTTACTGCTGAAAAAAAACCAGTCAGAAGAAATTACTTTGCTTTTACCAAGCCTACAGAGTCAAAGTCCTCCACCTTCTTAAATGTAGGCCACTTCCTTGTCTGCAATTAATTTCTCATCTTCTCCTCCCACTTTTTTCTCCCTGTACTTCTCTGGTGCATACACACTCTCCAAGTCCCCATTTTCCTTCCCAACACAACCATCCATGGAGTGCTTTTGGAAGGGACCCAGCCACCAGAACCACCACTGCCAACCCTATCCAACCTAACAACACCTTTAAATGTAGGGACACAAAGTCAGGCTTTCTGGCAGGTGAAAAGCAGAGCTGCTCCCACTGTTGAGTTCCCCCTGAGCAGCGGGAAGGCAGCACAGAGACCATGCAGCCCTGCATAGAGTTTTCCCACCCAGCTGCCTGTTGCTTGTCATCCATCTGCCCTTTCCGAAAATGCACACAGGAGTCCAGCCCCTTGTCGCTTGTCTTCATTAGTCCAAAGTGAATGTCACGCCCTGTGCCTGATTGCGGGAGAGAATGAGAGGTTAAGTGGAAGGAGGAGGAAGAGATGAGGCCAAAGGGCAATTCTTCTTTCAAAACCCTTCCACACTTACACATTTTCTATCAAGAGCCTGCAGACTACAGGACTAGCCCAGCCTCATTATCCTTGATTTGGAAGAGATGCCTGAAGTCTGAATTTGCAAGAGATTTCTGAACACTTTCCTTTTAAAAAAAAAAAAAAAAAAACAAAAAAAAAAAAAACAGTAAGAGTTTTTGGCTTCTTTAGATACCAGCATATAGCTCCCCAACATTATCTCAGCTGCACCTCCACAACCATCAGATTTATGTGCCTTGGGTTGGTTTTCCTCTTGATCCTTTTCCTCTTGGGTGCACACAAACAAGCCAGCAGGACCTTCAGCACCAACAGGCTCCAGCACCAGAGTGTAGCCATGGCAGGGGCTGAAACAACAGAGGACTTTTTTGGAGAGTTTTTCCCTCCGACTTTACATCATCCTGCTACATTTGCTGCAGATCCCAGGTGCTGGAGAAAAAACATCTTACTGGGAGTAGTTTAAATTACAGACATCACTTATTTACCTGACAGGAAGACAGAAAGGATTGATGTGGGAGAGAGAAAGAGAGGGAAGAGAAATGCCCATGCAACTTTATATAGATAAAAATAAAGGGCTTAATCCTTACTACAAAAGATTGGACTTAAGTTTAAGAAGACGCTTTGTTGGGTAAAAAGTCTAACTCAAACTTTCTTTTTTTCTAAAATGTACAGTGCTGTGGTTCTGGATGGAAAAATTTATGCCACTGGTGGGATCGTTAGCAGCGAAGGACCTGCCCTGGGAAACATGGAGGCCTACGACCCTAAAACAAACACATGGACACTTCTACCAAATATGCCCTGCCCTGTTTTTCGACATGGCTGTGTAGTAATCAAGAAGTACATTCAGAGCGGCTGATGTTACCTGGGAGTTGGACAGAGAACTGTTTGTACCTGCAGAAAGCAGGCAAGAAGAATACTACTACTTGAGAAACAAAAGCAGCAAAAAGCCAGCCAGTGAACATATTGCTCTAAAGTCTTGAATAGTGTCTACATTGAATGTAGAAAAATCATCCTCACCTTTTGGTGATCAAGGAGCAGACAGCTCCGTGCTATGTAAGATATTGTAACTTAACACAAGGGTGCCACTAGATGTTATAGTGGCACTTGTTCTGGATGTCGGCTTTTGGTCAACCCAGGTGCAATAGAATTTCACATATTTTTTAAGCTGGGGAAGAGAGGAAAAAAACAAAAACAAAAAAAAAATCTGCATTTTACTTTAGAGCTCAAGCTTGATTCTTAGAGTAACCATGCAGATTAGTTTTATTACATTTTAGGCATCAATCTATTCAAAAGGTCAAAGTGTCCTTACCACTTTGAATCCTGCATTTGTTTTTAAGAAGTACCTGCTTTTCAATACCAATGACTGAGAGAAATCTTGTGTGGCAGATGGCTTACATGGATGTTAGTCTTCCATCAGATCAAACAGACCTTTCAGTCCACTACAGCAGAGCCCAAACAGTGGGGGAGAGGTGGGGACTGGGGAGAAGAACAACAATTGGTAATAAATCCCACGTTAACTGGTGGGGGGAAAAAAGGGTCTGTTGGGCTGGATGAGTTTCTGCTCTTGGTGATACTTGTGCAGGCATGTGCAGCCATGCCCACAGGTGTGGTGGGGGGGTGTCTTTCTAAAGCTTTCCTCCTGGTTTCTGCTGATGAGCAAACTCAGCAGTGCTCAACTCCCATAATGCAAAATGAAACCGGTTTCAATTCCAGAGGCATCCTCCTGCTAAACCCACTCTTCACTTCTGGTTGGGGTCACATTGAAACACAGAGTGTAGTGTGGGATTTCCATCTTGTCATCAAATGGAGATGTCTCCCTTTGTGGCTACACACTCGGTTTTGGCTCTGAATCAAAATTCCTGACATTGGGATACAGCCATTACCTTTTATGTAAAGTCTGAGAAGTTTTTTATTTCATTTTATTTTTCAGGTTTCCCCATAGGTGTGGAAACCCTTACGCTTCTCTTTATTTACTGATTTTAAACACACGAGTTTAAATCCCATGGTAGAAAAATGGATAGACTTAAGCCCAGTGTAAGAGACTTAAAAATGATTACTATGTAGAGTTGTAAGTATATGCACAGCACAGGGGTTATATTTTTATATATATTAAAATATTGTCTATTCAGAGAGCATTGTGACGTGGAAATTCTTTATAAATTTATACATAAAAGGATCAAATGGGAGATGGATCGGGTAACATAGAGGGGGCAGGGGAAAGAATCTTAAATAGGAAGTAACCCCAAGCTAAGGATTGTCTGATCTCTTTCCAAGTAGAGGGGGGAAAAAAGTTGCCATACTTGCCTTTGCAGACTCAAAGCCCAAATGCCATGCCAGTAATTCAAGGAGGGTCCTATACAGGGCGTGGGTGAGATCTTACTGTCAATATCTAGTTGAATTTCATACCAAATATGCTAGCCTTTTTATATGGAGGGAGGTCTGCCTACAGCTTTGGGGAAATCAATGCAGATGGTTAGCTAATCATCTTATTTTATTAATAATCATTTATAAAATAAAAGAAAAAAAAAAAGAAATTTGTGTCTTGCAGTATTTGAAGTGCTCAAGTCAGCTGAGTCAAGCTATAGCGTGACTCAAGTCTCTCATTTTGACAGTGAGGTTCCAGCCTTTGTTATGCAGTTGTTTTATTTATTCTTTAAAGAAAAAAAAAAAAGATAATAAGCACAACAAAATTATATACTAGTATGTCATTTAAAGTATTTATGTCAAACAGGGTGCAAGTGTGAACCTAAAGATTGGAGCACAAGTTTCTAACTGCCTGGGGCAGGACTAATTTTAGTGTTGGTGTGTGTCTGCCTCCAAAGGAGGTGCTACCTGTCAACAAGACCTAAACACATTCAACATTTCCAATTTAGCTTATCTCTTCATTTCTCACACTGGAACAAAAGTGGCTATTTCTGTGAATAATATTAAAACAGGGTTATCTGTAATGGTATTGTATATAGTTTATGTTTACTGTTAAGTTCTTGTTATATTATAATAAATATATTTATAGATCTAGATCCAGCATCCAGATTGGGTTAATTTTGTCACAGCTGAACAAGAAACAAACACTACATGAACAGTGACTTCAGGTTTCATATCCCAGCCATGGATGAAAATGTGTTCATTCCATCCAGCTGGCTGCTCCTGCAAATCCCAAAATGTATTGCTAATATTTAAGTACTCAGTGTCTTCCAAAGTACTTTCATTCTCCTCTACAAAAAGTATCTTAATTTTTTTTTTTTTTTTGGGGGGGGGATGTTATTCACCAAGACTGTTTCCTTATCTACTTTCCCAAACTTACTATTAAAGAACAAAAGGGCTCAAGACAATTTAAGAAGCTATCTTGAAATAAATCCCACCAATAAACAGCTTTGTGTTTGCATATTTAGTTTTAAATGGAAGTCAGAGATTGTCCTGCAGTGCTGCTGCAGTGTCTAAAAGATGAAAGCCACTTTTGCCCTATGGTCAAAATTTCATGATGTCCAAAGTGGGATCTCTGGAAGCACATCTCTCAGACAGCACTTAAGTGCAACTGTTCGTGGTTTCTTTGATGTTTCATGAGGGTGTCATCTGGAGCTGTAAAACTGGATATGGAACAAAGATGAGCCAAATATAACTAGTCCCAGATACCACTGCAGCAGAACATTTCAGCTGGAACTTCGGCAGTAATACCTGTTCAGCACGTTAACAGGAAGAATCTAACATATATTGAAATTTCCCCTGTTACAGAGAATTTAACTCTTCTTACAGAGTACATCTGTGCAAGTATTTAACAGCATGAATCACAGTTTTTAAACATTTTTGTTTGGGCTTGGTGGCTCAGGTAGAACAGCCTGTGAAGATTACTAAAAGCCTTGCAATTCAATATTGCACAACCATGCTGCAATAATCCAGACCAAGTGGAGTGAATTGCCAACCTTTTCATCACCGCTCCGCAAAGATCTCTTACTCAGCACTAGTCAATAATACCTGGTAGGATGAACAAGACACAGGCTATTTGCTTTACTTGTATGTGGAAATTATTTTAGTTCCCCTCTGGGAAGCTGGCTGAGCGCTTTTGCCAAATGAATCATGTGCACATATCTGCTCCGAGATTTTTCTTCTTAAAAGCTTTAAGAAATGCAGCGAACAGGCTGGCTCAGCAGCCTGATAATGACAAAAACTCTTTTGTTGGCTGGTTTGACTCTCCCTTGGCTCACCTGTGAAGGAGAGTGATCTCCAAACAGGGCTGTTCGCTGCGTTCAGGTAATCACCGACCGCTGACAATTTACACAAGTCGCCCACCTTTCTCCCGTTGTTTCATCTAGCGGCAAGCACACAGTACTAATCAAACCTCAGCAACCCTGACTTTTAATTAACTGCAGCTAGGTGTTGGGCTGAGCTTAGCAGAGTGCAATTGGAGCAAGCTAATTAGAGGGTTCGTTACACTTCTGCTTGCCCTTGGTGGAGTCCAAGCAAACTGAACGCCAGCAGGGGCACCCACTTCTTTCCGCAGCTGCAGGGATTAACCAGGAGAGGAGCCACAGCCTGCACTCCTGCCTGGCTTCACAAGTACCATTGCGTTTAATCAGGAGAGGCAGCAAAGGCACAAACTGCTCCAAGTACTTACCCACCTGCTTCTTCTCACGAAGGATTTCCTCTGAAAATTCTGGAGCTCAACAGCTTTTCTCTGCTGTCTGGAATGTAAGGGCAAGGTCTCAGAACCACACTGCTGCCCCATCGCCAGTGGGAAAAGGCTGAAGCCTGTGCCAGGTCTCCAGGAGATGCTGACTCCATATCCACTGACATTTTTACAACTTGTCATGCTAATACAGGCTTTTTTAATTAGATAAGACCCTAAAGCTCACCCCTTAATGCCTCCTTTCCCATTTCAAGTCAGCTCAAAAACAGGAGCTGAAACGTGCTTTTGGCTGAAGCAGAGATGCCAGCACACACAAAAAGGCACCCGTAAGTTCCCACTGTCGGCAAGTGTTCTGGGTTGATAACTTCAGACTGCAGAAAAAGCCAAAAAGAAAATGGTCCAGAGGGAAGCAGACAGATGTGTCTCAGGGAGAGTGTTTCCATCACTCATTACATTAAGCTGGACTGCAATACCAGAACAGAAACACAGTTTTTCCTCCGAAAAGCCAATCTTTTTAAGGCATGGTTAAACACTCACTGAGGTAAGAATTCATGAAAGCAAGAGCTGCCATCATGGGCCTCTTAGCCAACCTGCACAAGCGTAACAAGGAGACCAGTGCAGTCTCCAACTGCTGGAGCCTGGAATCTGAAAAGAGTAATAGAACTGAGTCACAGAACCAGGTTGGAAAAGACCTTTAAGACAATCAAGTCCAACTGTTAACCCAGCACTGCCAAGTCCACCACTAAACTATGTCCATTCGGACCACATCTGCTAAAGACCTCCAGGCATGGTGACTCCACACTTCTCTGGGCAGCTGGTTCCAATGTATAATGACCCTTTTGATGAAAAACTTTCTTAACGTGCAGCCTAAATCTCCTCTGGTGTGACCTGAAGCATCTCATTCTATCACTTGTTACTTGGAAGAACAGCCTGACTCCTCCTTCACTCTAACCTCCTTTCAGGTAGCTCTAGAGAGCAAGATGGTCTCCCCTCAGCCTTCTTTTCTCTAGGCTAAACAACCACAATTCTTTCAGCTGGTTCTCTTAAGACCTGTTCTCCAGACCCTTCACTATTACCGTTGCCCTTCTCTGGACTCACTCCAGCACTTCAATGTCCTCCTTGTAGTGCAAGGCCCAAACTCTTAAGTGTCAGACTGCTTTGAAAAATGACTCTCCCTTTGCTAGTCACTGGTGTTTTTTCTTTTGATAACACACTGCACTCAGTAATCCCTATTTAGCCAGCGGATTTCTTAAGGAGTAACAAATTCCAATTTTCTTTATCTAAACAAATTCTACTTCAATCAGTAGCAGCTTTATACACAGAATTAAATGTTTTGGCTCAGTTACTACCTGGGAGAAGGAAGCTCCAGTGCTGTCATCAAGCCAAAACTGCTACTGAATTTTTCATTAATGGTGGTCTATACAGTGAAGGCTTGAAAGGCTGCCTGCTGGTTTTAATTTTATCATCTGTTACTTTTGAACAGCATTTGCTTTTCCTTTTGAGTTCATACTCTAGATTTTCTACAGTAAGATATGTACTGGCAATGGCATCAAACTATTTCACAACCTGTCCAGAGAACAGCACTGGTAACAACATTTTTTAATAGCTTGACAGGCAACTTCAGCATGTAGCTTATAAGCAAATTAATAGAAAACTAGGAATTGTGATGACAGCCAGACCTAAAATTAAGATTGCTTGAAGTCACTGCTCCTACCACAGGTGATACACAGTTTCTCCACTGTCCGGTAGGGGTGACTTTTTCTCATGTTTTTGTAGTTAAAGAGCAGACACCCAAGGTCACCAGTGCCAGTTGAATATAACCTTCAGCTTCACACCTCATTAAAAAAAAAAAAAAAACACAAACCACCAACCCATGAATTTATAAAACTAATAGCTCTTAAAGGTAGAAAGGAACCAATTCCTCTCCACATCTTGGGAGTTTAAAGTAGGCTGTAATTTCTAACACAGCATCCTTGTGCTGGTGGAGAGACAGTAAGGACCAGGGAACTGACTAGTGAAGGTGATGCACCAAATGCTTTTTAAGTCTTGAGTCCAACAAGCATTGTGCTCTACCAGAAACACTGTCCTTCCACTCAAGCAAAAATCATCAGCTCTCACAAGAGAGGCCTAAATTTCCAAGAGCACTGGAATTTCTGTAGGCACTCACTTTCAGAGATTATCTTTTAATACATTATTGTCCTGGTTTGAGTTAGAAGTTCTGTTCAGGGATTTTACTTCTCAGCTCAGCCTCTTCTGCATAAGTGCATTTTCTGCAGTTAACAGTGTGTTGTCACAGACAGCGTCTGCTTCTAGCAGCAATACCAATCAAGGTTTATAGTTAGTGCCAAGGATTGGTGTGCAGAACAAGGTCCCTGCTAAATCCTGTGTGCAGAGTAAAAGGTCACATCTGGAGGAGCAGACAGTTCAGGTGGCCCTAAACTGATTGAGATACTCCATTCCATATATGTCATATTCAGTATAAAGCTGAGGAATCACAAGAGTGAAGCTCTCATCTTTAATGGCCAGCATCTGAGGAAGACTCTGTTCTGTCTTCAGTCCTAATCCATGTGTTCTTACATGGTTCCTGTCTGGCATTGAGTCCAGTCTTGGACTTAAGCTGCAGCGTCAGCAGTGAAGGTGACCAACTGCCATCAAGGAGGTTGGTTTGATACTGGTTTTGTATATATTTGTATATATTTCATTTTATTATTTCCATTAAAGTGGGTTTAGTTTTCTTTTTGGTCTCACTTATTCCCTTTCTCTTCCCTTTGGGAGGTGAGAGAGCATCTGTCACTTGGGTAGGGGCCAGCCCAACCCTAACCTTTGACAGTTACTTGCTTTCCCATCCAGTGAATGCAGTGCTCCAGTACTTGTTGACATTAAGTTCAATTTCACCTGATTCACTTTATGCCCCGCTTTTCTGCAAGCTGCCTGTTTATGTACAAGAGCATCTGAATGCCACACGCAGCCTTTCTGGGGTGGGGGGGATGGGAAAGAGTGGAAACACGGCAGAGAGTGCTTGGGAATAGCTCACATTTCTATTTGGCAAGAGGTATCCCCCATGGGGAGTAGGACTTCCAGATGGCATACCACCTTGGAGGGCGATAGATTTTCCCTAGTGTTTAGGAGTGTTCAAATTCAGGAGGTCACCTAACACTCGGCCACCTCCAGAACACCCAGAAGTCTCTGCCCTGGTGACATTAATTTTTAATAATACGTGGGTATTTCAGAAGGAGTGCTGATAATGTGACAGCTCTCCAAAGGCCAAGTGAAATGACTGGGTAATTACAGGGCATTCACCTGACATCAATCCCAAGTAAAAATGAAAAGATGATATCTAACTAAACTGATCACAAATCAGAGAGATAAGAACAAATACGATGATGTTCTAGAAAATCAGCTGTATCACACAAACCTGATCTCATTCTCTGACAGGATTACACACTTGATTGATAAGGTAACAGATTTTCAATGGCATGTCACAAAATACTTCAACTTTCTCACTGTACAGTATTCAGACAGCAAATATTAAACAGGCTAAGAATAGGTAGATTAATTGAGGAATATCTAATCTGTTCGAGCCATTCTCAATTTGGTATTATCAGAGTATTTCTAATGGGGGATCCTCTTCTTCCTATGTTCTGGAAGGAAAACGTGAACATAAATCACTAGCCACAGACCTGTGGAAATAGAGAGTAGCAGAGCAGAAGGTAAGGAGGACTGAACGAATCATACATGCTGTGCTGTCGCCTCTGGCTGGCTGGGATGACTAAACCAGAGGTTCTTTTCATAAAGCTCAGTAGGACCTCAGAGAGGGGGAAGTAAAGAAGCCTGACATCCGGGATGCAGATCAGCATCACAAAAACCTCCAAGTCTGAGAAGAGTCAAGTGGCAAGAGCTCCCAGACCAATATCATGTCATAAAAGGACTAAATTGATCTTTGGATGTGTAGAAAGGGGAGTAGTGTGTAGGAATCAGTGCTTTCTAGCTCTCTATCTGGCCCTGGTGGGACCAATGCTGGAATATCACACCAATTTCCTCTGTGAACAAATATTTTAGTGTTGAAAAATTGACCTACTGCAGAAAAGAGCTATAAAAATGACTTAAAGGCTGCAGAAAATGCAGTGAAAGCCATAAAGAGCTCATTTTGCTCAGCAAGAAGACTGAGAGGCTACTTGATCACAGTGCATTAGGTTCTGAGGAGGATGGGAGGTAGGTATGTATGTATGAACAGCCTAGAACATAAAGAGAAGTCAAGAAGCGGTGTAGCTGGAAGCAGAAGCTAGACCAAAACAAGTGAGGAATAAGGCATGTGTTTCTATCCATAAACTTAACCACTTGATGAGAAGCTCCATGAGAGGGGAGATCTACAAACTCTGCAGATGCCCTTCTTGAAAAGGCTTTTAAGCCATGCAGCAGTTGGTAAACCCTGTGTGTGCACAAGATTAAATCATACCTGCCACAGCATCAGATTCAACAGTGCTCTCTGCTGACTTTACTCCTTGTGAATAAATCTGATTTTTTGTGGCAAACTGCTGAACATTTAAATCTTCATTAGGTGTCAGCTCATTTCTATTTCCAAAATTTACTCTCATGCATTGAAAAGATTAACACTCTAAAATTTATGCTCAGCTTGCACTTTTGTGGCTATCCTCTGAGTCTTGTGAAAAGGAAGCTTTTTATTTAAGGAAAAAAAAAAAAAAAAAANAAAAAAAAAAAAAAAAGACAGCTTTCTGCCTTCAGGACATGCTTTAAATTTTAGAGCAAAACTCTGAAGCACTGCAACTCCAATACAAAGGTTAGGCATTAATTTTGAACCAATCCTTCATGAAAATGTAGTCTTGCATTCTTATATTTCTGGTACTTAAAAATGTCCACACAAAACAGTTACTAAACTGCTGTTAACAGTCACATACAACGCGTTTTAGTTCTATTACCCCGCTAAAACTTTTGTAATGTCACAGCAAATGCAGCTGGCATTTCAAAACTGATTTCAGAGTTTTATTCATTAGAAGCCTAAAGGAGATTGACAATTTACACTTCCCTATCACCAAAACTAGGGGCCACTGTTTTTCCAGGAAACCTCCACATACAGAAGGGATTCTGCAAGACGTAACGAAGTCAGCAAAAGAAGAGAGGACCTTTACAACAAAACTAGAACTGGGAGTTTAGAGATGAGACGCAGTTCCTTAACTAAAACAGCATCATTTTCTTTCCCTCTACAGCAGAAAGACTCCATTTCTTGGCAAAGTAATCTAGCCCAAATTTAGTATATTTTCTAGGTCTCTACTTTACTTTGTCAAAGAAGTATTTCAACAGAAGACCTTTTGAAATATTCCCAAGCCTTTCCTTAATCTCGATCCAGAGTTCCTAAGATTGCAGGTAATCTTCTGCACACTCCTACTTCATACAGACACAGTCAAACATCTCTGGGTTATAGGGCAAAGCATTCTCATCATGATGTAATTCATCCCCCTTAGAACCCTGGAATAAGCATTCCCAGCAGCCATCCAGTCTTGGAGACCTTCACACTTCTCACTCATGCTCTGGCAAATTCATAGAATAGAATCATGGAATTGTCTTGGTTGGAAGAGACCTTTAAGATCATCAAGTCCAAAAGCTAACCCAGCACTGCCAGATCAAGACTAAACCATGCCCCTAAGTAGCTACACACCTTTAAATACCTCCAGGGATGGTGACTCCCATCATATCCCTGGGCAGCTTGTGCCTGTGCTTACCAACCCTTTTTTGTGAAGAAAATCTTATGTCCAACCTAAATATTCCTGACTGCTAAAAGACAGAAGTAAACAAAACACAGACAGCAGTCCACCATGGCAGAAACAATTTTATTTCTGCAGTATGCCAACACATCCCAAGTACTGCAGCAGTGATGCCCTAAACGCAGAGAATGAACAACCTCTCCATCTGCTCTTGATCTGTCTCACTCTTGTAACTGAATGTGAGAATCCTCCTAACAAGGGTTAACTCCAGGTAACCTTTCTCATCTAAAGCCTTTAAAGCAGCTATATTCCAAATAAGCATGCACATAGCAGCAAACCTTAATGTGGATAGCCAGGTTTACACTAACACACCACTGTAAGTGGTGAATCCATTTTAACTCTTGGGAGCTTATCATCTTTTTAAATGAAAAGGATTTTCCTTACTATTAAAGTAATGCTCAATGCAGCATACCTCAACTGCACTCCTAAGATAAATGGAATTTAGTAGTAGTCACTGCCATTTACTGGCAGCAGGTTCAACAAAAATTACACTTCCTGTGCAAACGATCACTGTAAAAAAATTACTCACCTAGAAATGGAATGAGGATGAATTAATTAGTGTTAGAGTTTATAATCCTTCATTTTTACATAATAGTTACATGACTACAAGTGGTACATAAAAGGAGGGGAAAAAAATTAAGTTTGGCTTCATTAATCAGTTGATAAGTTTACTGATTCAGTTTGCAGAATTCATTCCCATGCAGTGCTAGCTTAAAACCTCAGGTATTACAAGCCCAAATCCAAATCCTACCCAAGATACAGCATAAAAGGACCATATTTTTAATTTATTTCAATAATTTATCTGAGGAGCTTAAATGTGGGAACAGCTTTAATTTGCAGCACTGCAAATTAAAGGAAATACAGGACATCACATTCCCAAACTTACACTCAAGGCAAAAAGCAACAAGAGGAGGAAACAGCACTAAGCAGTGAAGACTTGACAAATGCGAGTGCTGCACAAGCTTTTACCAGGGCTTTACTAACTACATGTGAACCCAACTATTCCTTACTACTTCATGCTTTTGAAGCACCACTAAGTATTTTTACAAGAATCCTTTTATTCAATGCCCAAATAAATCAGACTTGCCTCTTTTGACTGATTCTTTTTACAGCCACTGTCAGAAACAAGGTGGCAGATACACAAGAGCTCATTCTTTATTCACAGACTGAAAACTCATTGGATGGTATCATGAAGCTGGTATCTGCAAGGCCATTCAGACCAAAACAACACATCTGGCCACACTGACAAAATCAGCCTAGGCTCTCTCACTCTCATTTTTCTATGATTGAATTTATTTCATATCTAATTGTGCTTTTCATCTTTCTATGATAGAACTTATTTCATATCTAATTGTGCTTTTACAGCTATATGTAACAGCAGAGCCTCCTCAGCCTTCCTCAGCTAGCCTCAGTTTCAGAATCAGTTCTCTTATTATCGATGACCTAGATAAGGGGGTTGAGTGCACCCTGAGTAACACTGGAGATGACACTAAGCTGGGAATGTTGATCTGCTTCAGTGTAGGAAGGCTCCACAAAGGGACCTAGACAAGCTTGCTGGCTGGCCTGAAGCAATGCTACCAGCTTGGGGAAGTGGCTAGAAATGTGTCCAGCAGAGAAAGATCTGGGGATGCAGCAGGAGGGCCGACAGCACCCTGACCTGTGTCAGGAATAGTGTGACCAGCAGGACCAGGGAAGTGATTGTCACTCTGTGGTGAGACCACAACTTGACTACTGTGTTCCCTTTTCAGACCCTCACTACAGAACATTAAGGTGCTGGAGTGGGTCCAAAGAAGAGCAACAGAGCTGGTGAAAAATCTGGATGGAAAACAGGTCTTACGAGGAGCATCTGAGGGAACTGAGATTGTTTAGTCTGAAGAAAAGGAGACTGAAGGGAGACCTTTTCACTGTCTGCAACTCCCTGAAGAGAAGTTGCAGCCAGGTGGGTGTGGGTCTCTTCTCCTTAATAACAAGTCATAGGACAAGAGGAAATGGCCTCAATTTGCACCAGAGGAGGTTTAGATTGGAGATCAGAGGAAAATACCTGACTGAAAGGGTTCTCAAGCACTGGAATAGGCTCCCCAGAGAGGTGGCTGAATCCTTGTTCCTGGAGGTGAAAGATGCAGAGATGTGGCACTGCGGGTCATGTTTTAATACCAGACTTGGTAGAGTTAGAAAGTTATTAGACTTGATGATCTTAAAGGCCTTTTCTAACTAAATCATTCTATGATCCTATGAATAGAGGAAAATAAGCAGGTGTGATACATGTCTTACACCTCAAGAGAAGCCATAAAAGATCCACAGAACAGCTGCTCATCCTCTGTTCCACATTATACATAATCCTGGTTCTTTTTTTTAGAAGACGAACTTTAAAAACCTCTAATGAGAGCTCCAATATTACTTGGATGCTGATGTGCTATTGGCAGTCTTGTGTGGTACCCTGCAACTGAACATAACACCCTTCCTGAGCACAGAGCGTAGCTCCATAATTATGCCGCTCACTCACCAATACCAATTTAGTTTCTTTGTTCTAAACTAGTAATAAAAGGTTTTTTCTTTAATGGACAAACACTGAAAGCAGAAGTTACAGATTAAAATGCTCAATGTGACTAAACAGCAAAGATCCCAGAGTAAAATGTGAACTGTGAAATCAAGGTCCAGTAAGAACAAGCTGAAATCAGCTAGGAGGCATCATTTCCTTTAAATTCATTTTTGAGGGGGCTAAAGCTGTGTTTTCTTGTCATCTTTATTCAAGTATTTCACAGCAGTTATATTACAAATTACAGTAAAATGTTCAAAATTTCCAGAAGTTCAAAAAAATTAAATAACTTACTTCAAACTAACATAAAATGAAGTCAAAATGCAAAACACCAATTTAAACACAGTTCTGAATAAAACTATAGAATCCAAAATATACCATAGTTGATGATGGAAGTCTACTTAATTCATGAAGTAGACACATGTTAATGAAACCAAACAGGACTTCCCCAATGTCTAAACAACCCAATGTACAAGATACAAAAGATGCAAGTACAAGCCCAAATTCAAGCTTATATTGCGATTACAAAATAAGAACAAAACAAATGACTATCAGCTGCATGGCTGCCATTCAGGAGACTGAAGGGACAACCAGAGCTGACCCACCAACTTAATTAAAAACAAAAAAAAAAACCAAAAAAACCCCAAAAAACCCAAAAAAACCCAATAAACAGAACAACAACAAAAAACCCAAACAACCAACAACAAAAAACCCAAACCAAAACAGAAAAAAAGGAAGACACGTTATTACAAAACCCAGTAATCCTATAAATACATTGGCATATGAGGAAATCAAGTAACAATACAGAGGACACAAAACAAACAAACCAAAAAAAAAATCATCACAGGCGAGATTCAAGCTTGCAAATACAATTAACTCCATAGCCATCAACTCCACCAAAGAGCAACTCTTACTATCTCCAAGACAACCCCACCAGCCCCCGAGAGAGACCACCTTTCTTCTGGCTGGTCACGTTTCACTGACCCCAGCACAAGGACTCACACAGGAGTTTATTTGCAATTTTCACAACAAGAAACAAGGAAGAGAGGTCAATTTGTACAAACTCTTGCCAGTGCTATATGGCAAAAAAATTAAAAACATACAAGGAGTAAACAAGTTTAGACCACATGGACAGATTAACAGCTGTTTTAACTCTATAACCACCAGACATCTGTAAAGGAAAACAAAAACTGAAGTGTGGTTATTTGGGCTAGGAAGGCAAGTATATCATTTCAGGTAAGCTGTCCATTAGAATATCTGGTATCAGCTACGTTTCTCTAACACACCATGGCAGCTCCCCAATTAGTAAAGTTGCCTCTTACGTTTTTTCCCAATCAACAACTGACAGTAAAAATTTTCCTTTAGAAACCCGGCCTTTTAGAATCATTTTAAATGCTAGGCATTAGCTTAAACTTGCTTTTCACACTCACTGGTGACTATAATTGTCAACTGTTTTAATCATATAAATTTATTATCTTCTTAAAAACGTATGCAGTTTTATCTTCCAGAAGTGCTGCTGTTACTTGAACAAAAACTTCGAGTAAGTGAAACTGGAATAAATATTCTTAAAAAATTCTGCAGCAAGAACCTGAGACTTGCAAAAACCCCTTTTATCAGAAACTTGCTACAAAAAATCTGCTACATTTTATTTAATCAAATCTTAAAGTTTGTAACAATTTCCATCAAAATACAAAATGCTGTTAATGTACCAGACAAAAATATCTCAAACAGGTATGACACTAATAAATACTAAATGAAACATGGAAAAAAAATCCCATAATCAAATCTGAGATTAAAGAATCTCATTTAAAATGTGTTTTCTGCTTGTTCTTTTGTTGTTTTTAATCGCACTTTCCCACCTTAAAAATACACTGTTTCTGCATGGGTTGCATTTAGAAGGTGTGACTAGATGTACATGAATGCTTAAAACCTTTTTCTGCCATTAGCTATAAAGAATAACAGTAGCATTCAGGGGAGAAAAAGATCCAAGACCGACGCTTAACCATAATACACAAAGCACTTTGGATTACTGCAGTAGCCCAAGGCCCATGTTTTGTTCCTCTGCAGCACTATACTACTATTAGCCATGGAGGTGGAGATAAGTACCTTAGCTTCAGTTTATAAATGGGAGCAGAGTGATTACAGTCCTCCATAAACACTGCTGGTAACTAAAATACAAAAAGCTGAGGTAGCTCAGTATCTCTGCAGTAGTCCAAGACTGTTTTCTCTAATTAAAAACTAATCACACTGTGTTGCATATT
The DNA here is from genome assembly GCA_013399055.1 of Ramphastos sulfuratus. Classification (NCBI taxonomy): domain Eukaryota; kingdom Metazoa; phylum Chordata; class Aves; order Piciformes; family Ramphastidae; genus Ramphastos; species Ramphastos sulfuratus. The sequence goes on from WBNM01030226.1 coordinate 931,468, forward strand.
TCTGGAAAGACACTTCCGCAGCTATGTAGGGACAGTCACAATGAACGGTTAATGATGGTAACACCAGCCAACTCTAAAACACTTTCCACAAAGGTTGAAAATATAACAGCCCAGGTAATACTTCAGTGCTGAGCTCGTGATAAAATAGGTTTTCTTGAAACTGCCTAGACTGTTCTCTCCAGTTGCTAGACAGTAGAGGTTGTGAACTACACAGTTCAGACCCAGAGAACTTTGGTCCAAACAGATGGATTCAAAAGGCTGTCCTCCAATCCCCTCAGCGTTAACAATGCTTTGTACAAACTGAGTTGTGAAGCCTAGTTTAAGTTTTATTTTCAAGTGAGCTTGGGCTCCAGGACATTGACCAACTATAGTGTCTTCTTACCTGCACTGCACAGTCCAAGCTATATTACAAACATGGAACTTCAGAAAGAAGTCTGCCAGTATTAAACTTGGTTTTCTAAAAGAACTCAAAATGGAAAGGAAGGAAATGGTGGGAAAATGCTTCACTTTTAGCAATACAGGAGAATTTCACTTATGTAACTTGTTTCTAAAACAAATACATACCAATGCAAAAGGAATTTCACCATTTTGGTAAAGTATGTGGCTTTTTCAGTGTGTCTTAGTTTAGTTCTGTAGAGCAAGACAGGCATTATAGAACCATAATACTGGTTGCCATCCAATGAAGAGAACACAAATCATCCTTTCGGCGATCTTCATTCTTAAGACAGCTTTCTAACATTGCCATTTGCTATAATCCAAACCAATTGATTAGCCTTATCTTTCTCAATCGACTAAAAGGCACATTAAAGGCAGTTCTAGAGAGCCTCATCTTCAAATTACTGTACATCCAGTTACTCAAGATTCCTACCACAATGCATCATTGCCTTCTTTAGAACAGATTTTGTTTGTCCGTTACCCCAGAGAAAAGTTGGAAAAACAAAATAAAAAAAAGGTTGCCTGCTTAAAAATATTCAACTTAGATCTGCTCTTTCCAGTCCTCTTCTATGTGTTGGTCTCCGCTTTGCCTGAAGTTTCCCCAAGATAATGCATGTAGAGTGAACAAGAGCAGAAATGAGAACAGTTTCTGTAGCACCAAAAATCTCCAAGCTGTGGCACTGTATTCTTTATTTATATCAGATACAACTATATGAAGTTTTGTTTGGTTCTTGTAGGCTGGTTGGTTTCAGGTACCTGAGACAATAGCACCAAATTCAACAGAAAGAAAAAGAGAGAGCACTTAAGACCAAGGCTCTGCACATACTTGGTGCAAATGGAAACTGAATGGCTCAGAGGACTGCTCTTCCACGAGCAGTTTGAGAGGATAAACCCACCCATCTTGAGTTCACAGGAATGTTTCAAATACATGAACTGTTCTTTCCATCTCCTGCAGGACACACAGAGCAACAATTACACACAAGTAAAGACAGAAATAAAGTGACATTACATAACTGCATCTACTGGGCTTTTTTCTTTTTTTTTTAAATCTGAACAAATAAGAAAATATACATTTCTGTTTATTAGCTGACACATACTATCAAAATACAGGAAAAGCGGAAACTAATTAAATAGTATTAATGCAGAAAAGCACTCCATTATGACAGTCCAAGAGAAACTCTAAGTGTATCAGGGTCCTTTATAAGATTAAAGTATCCTATATGTATTAGGAAACCACTGCAATGGCACACTGCATGAATTGAAGTCTTACGGTACACCTCGGCTGTTGGTGACTCAGCTATAAACACCTATCTGCATGGTCTGCAGAATCAAAGTGAAGATCAGTTTCAATATGTTCCTGCTGGACAAATGCCTTTTTAATCTACCTAACATTTGGCACAGACTATCAATATATTTTTAGGTAAAGATGCCAGAGGCATAGTATGGAAATAGTATTAGAAGTATATAAAGAGTGTGGTGGGTGGAGGGAGTGGTCTGAACTTGACCCCAGGTCCTCCTGACTCCTTCCAGAGGATGGATCTGAGGCTGACCCCAGGTGTGGTGGTTAGCCCACTCCCACTTCCTGTCTGGACCCCCTCTCTCCTGGCCTGCCTGCCTGATAGCACCACCTTGTTCCTGCTGCTCCTGTCTTACCACGTGGCCATTTTCTACCACATGTTGGACATCCCTCCCTGAATCTACCTCCATCTATTGTCATCAATCTGGTTGTGTATATATTTTTCTATCTTGTTTTTTCCCTTCCCTATACCTCTTTGTAACTCCCCTACCTTAACTATCTTTTATTTACTGTTAAAGTTTTTTTTTCTTTTAACTTCCAAATCGAAGCAAGACTGTTCTTGGGGTGTTTTACCCCTTCTCTCTCTAAATCTAATTCCTTTCTTTCCAAAGAGGGGGGAGGGGGGAAGACATCCTATTATTATTGTATTGGTTTCTGTTAGCTATATTTTTGAGTCCCCAGGGAAGCTTAAACTTAAACCAATACAAAGTATTTTATGAAAATTTTACAATATCCAACAGTAAGGGCTGTCCAGGTTTTGTTGTGAAATACTTGTGGAGAAAAATATTTATAGTGTTGAGTGATCCAACCAGAAACCAGTCCATTTTGCAGCAGGGCTGGTTATCAGTAAAATCAGCAAATTGATCAAAACTCCTCTACAGCTAGAACAATGATCTATTGATGCAGACAGTAGGCCTTTAATAGCAAACACTTTAGAGGCAAAGGATGATAGCAAAGCAGAAAACTGGCTTGCAACATGCTGTACTGGACTTTCCCAGGGGTATACTTAATCTAGAGAAATCCTGCAAACTTTTAAGGTCTTGTATGAAAGTCACAATCAGCAAACTACATGGAGCAGACATAGGTAAATACTCCTTTTGGCCTACTTACACAAATGCAAGCGTAACTGCAGTGGCTTTGGCCCAGAGTGCCTGTGAAGTAGTCACTCCATTTTCACTCTGATAGCATGAGCTTCTCCATTCTCTTAGGTGATACTCTTAATACTTCCCTCAGAGAAGGATTACTAGAAATGACCCTTTTTTAAAATCATTGCCATGCTAAACTTATTTTCAGTTTATAGATACCTTCCTCAAAGTCTGTTTAAAGCTTTTGCCTGTTAGTACAAACTGACAGATCAAGTCAGTTCTTGAAAAGAGAGTCTCACAAAATTCAGAAAAAAAGAAACATCACCTCTATCAGCTGTGATTTGTCATAGTCTCTACGATGTCTGTAGATGCACTGACTGAGCAGTGAATACAATCTCTCAAGTTGGTCAACAGTCAGGTTGTCACTTTTCTTAACCACCAAATCAAGCAGTTTCTGTTGGAACAACAAAAGCTAAGAGTTTCTATGATCACTTTAAATTTTTTTTAAGGGAGAAAGCAGAAATGCAGTCTCTTTCTGAAGCCCTACCATGGAGGGATACACACAGATAAAATGGACTACACCTGGATATCAGTAAGGCCATTGCTTCTATGTAGATCCAAAAAGGATTCAATGTCTCTCTCCACTTCTCTGCTTATACCCACACTTTTTTTTTGTGTTAGATTTTTACAGGCAGTATAGCTGGAGCAATGTTTGTTCTCTTTGAATGATATTTCATCTTATTTCATTCTGGTCAATAATTATGATAAAGCAAACCATAAAAACTGCTTTGATAGCTAAAGCAGACATTTTTAAGAACTCACATTGCAATGAAATTCTAAGTACCACCCAATGGAAACATGTTAGAAATTCCACCTATATTGAAAAATGGTACAATAAAAGAAGGGAGAGAGACAGCACCACATGTAGAATTGCTCAAAGGTGAAAGTGTGTATTTTACATAGTAGCTGAGAGTAAAATACAAGTTTTTTTTTTCCTCTCAGCACATTGTTTCCAAAGAGATTATCACCTGTATTCCACAGCACATGGGATCTAAATTTCATAGTAAGTCAAACTAGTTTCTACAACAGAAAACAGCAAATATTGTAGTAACTTTGCTTAAACAGAGACAAAAGTGAAAGATAATTACTACTAGGGGTTCAGTCTATGACACCAAGCGATCAGCACAAATTCCTATTTGCTTTCCAATCCACCGACTGCTCTTTCCACCAAGTATATGTACATGAGAAGAGAAAAAGAAAATGTTAACTCCTAATTATGAGGCACCCAGCAGTTCCTCAGTAACTGGTATGTCCAATTAACACATGAGTACCTGTAAAAGCTGCAATTAAAATAGTGGACTGCTGTGCCATTACTGAATTTATAAAGGTAGTAATGATGGGAAAGTAAGGATTCAGCAGTTCTATTAACTTGTCCAAAAAACACTGATCAACAAATCATCTTCTAAAGTCACTGCTACCATTAATACTTTTTTGCAGTCATAAATAAAGGAAGTGTTACTTCAGAGCAGAAAAAGGAAGCATTTTTGGTAAAGTCTAGTAACAGTTCCATCTATTTTTTTGGTTTCATTACCTTCAGTCTGTCATGGTCAACAACCACAGACGGTAAAGGATCTGATAGTTCCTCTGGGACCTGCTCTAAACTTGTGGGTTTTGACTGTTCCATAGTGACTTTTCGAGTTTTCTTGCTTTTGAATGTACCTGTAATTTAAAAAACAATTATCAGGACAGTCAGATTCCCAAAATGAGTAGCTTGTTTCTTCACTTTGGCTTGACTTTGCTTCTTTGGTTTGTTGAGTTTTTTTGAACCATGCATGCATGATTGCAGCAGTGCACATTATTCGCCAGCTTTGCAGAACTCAGAATGTTTATAGATGCACAAAACCACAGTTCAGAAAACAAGCATTTTCATCTTTCAGATTGAACTGTGAAGTCCCAACAGAAAACAAAGTTTTCCTGTTGTATCATTTCTACTTAGCAACATCCAATTATACAGCTTCTAAGAGAAGTTCAGACATTAAGCTAACACTCAAAATCTTTCTGCCTAAGTGGACCAAATCCTCATTTTTCTCTCCGAAGTATGCCATGACTTCATCACCATGGTAATCCTCACATCTACTCTACTCCTGAATCTCCATGCTTTTGTGACACACTTCCACCTCTGTATTAAAACTGTTGTCCAATCATGTTTCAGACAACAAAATATTTTTTTTAATCTCCTTTCACTGTTCTTCTCCTCAACCATTTAAAATTAAATTTTTTTTCCTGAGAAGAATATACTATATTTAGCAACGTAAATGTTCTTAACATACATCATAGTTCTGATATTTTTACACCCCTTCTTCTACTACTCTCCTTACCCTTAGTGGAAATATGTATGTACAAACACAGGCAACATGTATATAGTGATATCCTCCTAATTCAGATCTCTCATTAAAGCTCATTTACTTTGTAAATCTCAGTGCTGACTTTTTGAAGTAAAGATTTCATTCTTTTAGATAATTCTGAAATGCTAATTAAAAAGGCAATCATGCATAAGACTTTTATTTCTCTTCCCTGAGGAAACTGTCTCTTGTCTTCAAAGGACACGGCCCCTTCTTTTATGCACCACCAGGATTTCCTTTCTCCTTCTCTTATCTTTTTGCAGCACTGTAACTCCAAAGCCAGATACCTTCTCCAGTAGATAAACAACTGTTTATCTGGCTTTTCCTACAAGTTAAACTGCTTTAACTTTCACTATGAGCAAATGTTTTTAAAGGAATACATTCTGTATTTCTATAGTCTCTTATCCAGTGTCAGACCAATTTCTATGGTCACTTATCCAAATCTCTAACTTATCACAAATCTCTAACAAAACAAGTCAAAACACATAGATCAAAATAGAGATAAGATGGAATATATAGACCAAACATACCTACATATGTATATGTATGTATGTGTATATATATATATATATATATATATATATATATATATATGCACTTACAGTATTTTTTAAATCTTTAAGTATTGTTTAAATGTTATCTCGGCATTTACGGGATATACCATAAAGCCTACAAAAATAAATAATACTCTAAATATGGGGATATACTTACTTGCTTAAGGTAACATTAGAACAAGTAAAGGGTGGACTCTTAATTCCACATAAATAAATTATGTATTGTAAGCATACCAAAAGATTCAAACAGATGGGAATTGATAAAACATTACGATATAACTGGAACATAGCATATTATAATTAATATAGAGACTAAGATAAGGACAGAAAGATTGAAAACAAGCTTTACCTTCCTTATCTGCTTCAGCATCTTTAGATTCAATATCTGTGCTCTGTAGTGTTTTTTCATTATTGCTGCAATGTGGTAATTCAGCTTTTACTAGATCAGCTCCTTGACTTTCACTGGAAGCTTCTGTTTTCTCCTTTGGCTGATATTCAGATGAAGATTTTTGCTTGTTACTAGACCCATTGCTGTTGTCACAGAGTGAAACGGTATCAACTGATTCCATTTTACCATTATGACACGCTGGAACGGGTTTACCCTCTGAGCTGTGTACAGATGTCTCCCCATTCACACACTCCCCTTTTGATGTAAAGTCCTTCCTTAATTCCTTTTCAGCACTCAGGGTAACGGTGTCGGTTATTAATAGAGATTCATTTGAGCTCTCTTCTTCTGTGGATGCAAAATTGTTTTCCTTTCCTGATGTCCCATTGTTAAGCCTCTGCTCTGCATCTATATCCATAATATCACAAGAGGATTCATCATTTGTCATAGAGAGATCTCCTGTTTCCTCCCCATTCTCCTCAATGCAGTCAGTGCTGATCTCTAGCTCTCCATTTTCCAGCAATTTGTTGTCCTCTCCATGATTTTCATCATCAGCAAACTTTGTGTCATCATCATCTTTCTTTAAATTATTGACTTTCCTCTTCTTAATGATGCCTTTGCCCCACTGTGAACGCCGTCTTGATTTTCTCCTTATTCGAACTGAATTACAAAAAATAAACTTTCAGATGTGTTTCAGCACTGTTAATCCTTCAGTAAACAAACCAGGATTTTAAAATATGCTGCAGTATGTGCAAGGTAATCAAATGTATTACATTTCAAGGAAAAAGCAAGCTGTCTATTGATTTCCAAGTAAGCAAATTACAGATACCAAGGTATTCTAGAAATTTCAGGAGTTGTTTACTCAGTTGTGTAAACAATTCCTACTCTGAACCACGGAAACAAGGAAGTCTTGCTAGCCTTTCCTATTTTACATATTTTTTATATATATACATTTGTAGGTAAAACACTAAAAGCAAACAGCTAAGCAACGATGTCAGTCATTCTCATTTGGGTAATGCAGATTCCCTTTCATAACCACAGTTACTTGAAATCATTAAGAAAAAAACAAATGGATGAGCAGTCCATGGATTCATAGAACAATTCAAATTGGAAAGGAAGTCTCCACTTCAACCTACTATTCAAAACAGGGTCAGCTACGAGAGCAAACCAGTGGCACAGGACTTTAACCAGCCATTGAAAACCTTCATGGATGCAAACTAAGTGCCCTTCATGGCTATCCCATAACAATGCATAATTGTCACAACAGTAAAAAGACTTTTTGCTCAATATCCAGTCAGCACCTGTCATTTCAATTTACACTCACTGTCAATTCTTTGCTGTTGAAATCAACTCAATCTTCTCAGTCTTCCATTCATTCCCACCTCTGCACTCAAACTTAATGCATTGACAAAATATGGGCTTGAAAATGGGAAGTTGTTTCAGACCTGGACCATTCAGTAACCCTGCCTACAGTAAGACCTCAAACACATCCACATCTATACAATGAGCCTGTAAGCAGAAGTCCTTAAACTAGCTTTATCACCAGTGCCTTCCACCCATATTATGCAACTCAACCTGAAGCAACATGGGCATATGATCCTCTCTTCATTATTTCTGCATCTTTTTTTCAGTTTTCCTATTCCTTGCTGTGGCTTTGAAAATTCACAACATTTTACTTTTATGTCTGTTGGTTTGTTTTTTTTACCAACCTATCTGCAGTGAGATACAACTATTCTAAAAGAGGGTTTGGGGCACATTTACAATATGATCAGCAAATACAGGGGAAAACCACTCAAACCTAATGCCATTGTCAACGTCCTTTTCAAGACTATCAACAAGATGTGGGTCAGAAGACTAAGAGAGATATTAGGACAAACTAGAAGTTCTACATTCAAACTCAAGTGAGACTGCTCATATTTTTGCAAAATTGCTGAAGCTGCAGCCAACTGATTATAAATAAAAAACCAACAGCCAACAGTTACCATAGATAAGCGATTTTTCTTCCATTTCGTCATGAACTTGTTTGCTGAACACCTCCATAATGTTCTTGGTATTTGTAAGTTGCTTTGATTGATGGGATAAGTGCTAGACCTGCATCTGCCAACCCCACACTGAGTTACAATGATCTTGCTTTGAAGATACAAGCCCCATGCAGGTAGAAATGCTGACAATAATTGACAGGCATTCAGAGAACTACAGCTGTACTTCAAAATTTCCTCCCCATAAGTCTCCCCATGCAGAGCCCTCCTACCATTTAGTAGTATTTATACTGACAAAAACCAATAACCTATGTACTTTGGGTTTTCACCCACACTTCAGCAGAACTCAGCTAACGCTCCAATTTTCCCCTCCCAGACTCTTACCACCTTCCTGTTTCACAAGGCAGTACTGTCGTCAGCTGATCCACCCAGAGTTAACTGTGGCCAATGGTTCTAAATCTTGATTCTTTTTGTCCCTATACCTCTACAAATAAACCTTTTTTCTGTTATTCAAATAAAAGCCTTTCTACTTTCAACCCCTTCCATCCCAACCACTGAAATCTCTTCTCCTCAGGCTTTCATAAACTCACCTAAATTTCCCATTTTTATTTATTTAACATAGAACTGCTCACATTTTCATGACCTCAGTGAGAGTCTTAGTCCTCTAATGTTATCTTTGAGCCCATTCACCACTGTTTACTCTCTTGATTATAGCAGTAGACTTCTAGTCCTCATATTTAAACTGCCCTTTCAAAACAACACCCTTTTGTTCTCATCTAGGCTCCACTGCTCTGTGCATATGAGCATCTTTTAGGATGTAAGAAGAAATTTTGATTCTAAACCTATAACATCCATAACATCAGTACAGAGATTTTTCTTGTATACAGACAGCCAAGCCACTAGGAAGAGTAAAAGGTTTTGCATGGAACATTTTAAAAACAGGATCCACACACCAGTCTTTCTGTCCTGCCCACTTCCCTAAACAAATCCAAGGCAATAGTACAAGGAGGAGGAGGGTACAATGGAGCATGTGACTAAATGTAGATGTCAACATGAAATTTCATCACCTAGATTGACTCCCTCTATATTTACTGGAAAGAAAAAAGACACTACTGAAAGAGTAACAGGAATCAGAGAAGCTGTTGTTTAAGATGGGAAGGTAAAATTTATCTCTGAATCCTACAAGAAAGCTGGCTGATTCAAAAAAAAGGAAAAAGGAGGTACCCCAAGGTGAAACTGATGCAAAGCTAAAGGGCACAAACTGAGGTCTTAATGGATTGCCGTTAAAAAAACAACTTAACCTGGAGTCCCCTTTTCTCTGCCTTAACATCAATATTTTGTAAGGCTATAAACAACCAAAAGAAGCCCACACATTATTTTATAGTCAGTATGATTCATGACACATTAAAGTTTTCAGTAATGGAATGGGATAGATATCTGCAGAAGAAAAACTTGAGGTTAATTTTGCTTAAAAAAATTAACAAAGTATATACGAGTGCAAGTTAACACCTTAACTCCTTGTTAATTATTCCCTTTAAACTTGCTCATCTGAAATCTATCCATTGATACCCTGTCCTTTGACAGTACTTGTGCCAGAGGCAGTAGAAATAGTATTGTCAGAGGAATCCTCCTTTATAGATCTGAGTTTCTATAATAGCAATTATTCACACATGAATATATTCACTTGCCTTCTGAATTGCTGAACTCCTCTCTCTGTAATCTTCACATAATCTCTATAGATTTGCCAAGGGGATCCATGCTTCAGTTCCACCTTCTTTATGATTTCCTTTTTTTTTTTGGTAAACCATTATTCAGGACTTTTAGACAATAAATATCTGTTTGACCACAAGTGTAACTTTTCAGTTAAGAGTCACAAGAAGCTGTTATCAAAATCAAACCATTCTCACTTCCTAAGGCTGCACAGTTCATGCAGATAGCATTTTTTAAAAGCACAATGTGGTGTAATGTAATTAATCAATGATTTTCATTTCATTTATGCAGTAAGTGAGGTTTCTCAATTTTTCCATTCCTATGTTGAGACACTGTCATGGAAGGCCAAAATAGGCCTAAAGATGTCCTAGCGTGCCCAGACAGGTTTTCTGCTCTCCCTCTGTCTGCTGATGGGGGAAGCAAAAGGTCTGGTGCCTTCCAGTCTCCTCCATGTCCCTGTACGTGTTTATACACTTGTTCATGTTCTGCCCTGAAAAGGCAGGAGAAAGCCCTGACTTCACCTGATATGGTTAACTTGACAAAGTGCCATTCTGATCAGTGGCCAAAGAGCCATTAGTCTCAGGATGCACTGATAAAAGGAGATGAGCAGGAAAAGACAACGTGCTTCTGCCATTGCCTCTGCTTTAACGTGCTCTCTGCTCCTGGCAGTGCTCTGCCTCATTGCCTCACTGCCCTTGCATTCTGTAATGCTCTGCAACGTTCTGCATGCTACATAATAACAAAGTCTGATGCTTCGGGTGTGTCTACCTGGAAACTTGCTGGGTCTCAAGTTTACCAGGGAATAGGCTTTAGATGCCTTCATGAGACAGGCTTGCTTAGCCAGCCTGACATTGTGCTAAGACTGCACATCTGCAAGACTTCTGCCTGCACCCCCACAAGCCTCCATGGTTTGAAGCCAAGAAGAACCAGGATCAGGTCAGAGATCATCTGCTCCTCTCTCACCACCCCTGTTAAGAGTCTGGGAAGAACTAGAAGCCAAGACGACTATCAAGACAGTGACAGAACTCCCTGCAACTGTTTGGTACTGTCTGGGAATTATAGTTAGCTCTGGGACTCCAGAGCTAGAATTTTTGTGAGTAAATACTCAAAAGCCACTTTAGCAAAACTCTGTAAACCCAAGTGCCTTCTGCCTTAAGCAGAAAGGACCTTCTCAAGTCCCTCTAGTAGGCAAGTGGTACAACTGACTGCAAGAACTTCTCTTCCAGTTCTAATGGTTTAATGTTTGTATTATTGCTAGTTATTTCTTAAGTGTTCTAGATCCTGTTGTTTCCATCTATGTCATGTCTTTCATGACTGTGCAGATAACTAATTATTATTAAAATACTGGGCAAGGGTGAAAGTTCTGAATATCAAAAGTTAATAATATTAATTTTCAAAAAAATCCTATCCTGCATCTATTAATACCTGCCACTACCATCACAGACACTTTAAAAGCTAGCTAAAAGACCCCTAAACTTAAAGCAGACAGCATTTTTCCCAGAAATGGCCTTCTATGACTAGGAAAGAAATGATGCACTTACTTCGGAAGCACTGGTCCTCTATGTTTAAGTTAATAAAAAAGAAACTTACAGTAGACCTTTAAAAAGTCCGAGATACCAACTAATGACAACATCTTGTGGTGAAATATCCCTATCTAAGGATGCACACCAACCCTGTCCAAAGCAGAGCACAGTTCTTGGACATTAAAAAACAGTGACAATTAAAAAACAACACACCAACAAACAAACCAACCAACCCCACACCACCAAAATAATATGAACAAAAAAAATAAAAGTTCAGATCTTATCCACATTTTTGAAGTGTATCTGCAGGATGTAGAGGTAACTGCAACCTTCCGGTTTAGCATGGTCTCAGGAAGGCAGATCTCAAAACCACAGATGAATGGCACAGAAGCTTCAGAGTTGAGGTATACTCTGCTGCTGTCCCCTAAATCTAGCAGTACGGTGACAGGACTGCAGACTATACAGAAATTTGCAGTTGTAAAAGGAAGCAGATATAATTAGAAGATTCAAAGATTGTTAGTCATTAACAACCAAGCCTGCCTGTCTTAATGTGGATGAACTCTAATGAGAAGATGTAGCAGTCAAAGCAGATGTTTCTCTTGAAATTTCTGTAGTTTGACTACTACAATATATTGAGTGTAGAACAGTGTGAGGCTAACAAGTTCACTTCATGCTGCAGAAAAAGAAGACTCTTATATGCCTCTGCACTGCTTAAAAGTCCATTAGAGAAACTGAATCCTCTGTCATTAAATGATAAAACTCACATCCATCAAACAGTAGATTCTCTGTTGTTACCATTATTTCATGAAGAATTCCTGGGGATTAAATCCAAAGGAGCTTCTCATGGCAAGGAAGATCACCACGGATCTAGATTTTGTGCTGCAGTATCAAGAACCACTTGAAGCAAGGCACATGTTTTAAGTTTCTCTTCCATGATCAAACCCCTGAACTTCTTTCTTGTATGTAAAAGTAACTCAAAGCCTTGAGAAAGCACTTATTACCAGCAATTTATGCTCTCTTAGGCAGCATCCAGGATATCTATATCTGACATAGTAATTTAGCTGCTTCCAGTAGCTCCACGTTCCTTACCAAGAGGCACTGAATAGTCCACTTGAAAGTCTCTGGAGTTTTTAGTCACAAAGTCCCAAACTGCAGTCAGAGATAAGCAGCAAGAAAGAACAGAGCAGAGTTCCACAATGGCTTAAAAAGCAAATGAGGTGCCAGCTTCCACTAACAAAGCCATTTCTCCCTACACAGCCAGCTATAGGATTTCCTCTACCTCATTTGCGCTGGCACTACTGTTCCTGCAGTAAAACAGATAAGGGAACTAAATCAGTCTGAAACACTATGGTTTTCTTATTTTCTGGGTTAGTTTTCAACATCTTCAGTTGCGCTTTCCAACTCATGAATGACAGTGCTGGCACAGAAGATGGTGAGGAAATGCAAGCAATGGAAATGCAAGACAGCACCTTTAGTAGTAACCCACAGTTCGGCCAGCTTGAAGTGGCTGTGGAACCAATCCTTAAAAGGCTTGTCATTTTCTTCACCTACATGAAAGGCACCCAAGGCACAGACATGACAAATACATTTAAAAATATGTGTATACAACAACTTGACATATTTATGGTTTTCCTCATCATACAGAACAGTTCATATTCTCTAAAAAAATACTTGAAGAACCTGGGCACTTTCAGTCAACAAGGAGTCAAGTTCCACAAGACAGAGACAAGGTGTGTTTACAGAAAAAACACCCTGGCTGCAGTATCCCTGGCATTATCTTCCCCTAGTCAAATGCTTTCCCCATCCCTCACTATCATAGTTTCAACTCAAGCTCTTCCCAGTATTTCTCACAAAACTCTCCCAATATCTTCTGTTCCTCCCCACTTCAGCTGAACGGGATACAAGATATGTATTGCTTGACCAACACAATGTTTTAACTGACCAGTTGGCAAGAACAGGCAGAACAAGTAACTACCATTTGCTGAAGGAAAAGACTGTAGACTGGAAATGTCTAGATATATATCCAGCTACAAATTTTCACAAAACCTGTAGGAATCTAATCTTTCAGCCCTTAACTCCTGTCAAATCTGTCTGAAACTTGAGTAAATGATTCATAAGTTATTAGGGGAGTAGAGACGGACAGAGAGCACAGGTATAATTTTCATGGGAAACCAAGCTAAAAATATAATTTACATGAAACCAGAGTAATTATGTTAGTAGAGTACATGACAAGACAATCACATAGGAAAATTAAAGAGAAAAATTAAGTCAAAAGAGAAGAGACAATCAGATTAACATCACCTGTGGAGATCATCATTAGACTTTCCACCTCCATAGATCTGCTCATTTTCCCTCTGCTGAGCATCTCTGTACAACAGCAACTATTACAGCTATATATGTTTTTGGTGCACTCAGTTAGCTCTTAAGGACTACTGAATGACACCTTCCCTGCTGTTAGAGAACCATGAATAAACACAAGGTTCTCCTGCAGCTTCACAGGCAGAGAAGAGGTAGAAGCCAGCACCCAATACGGGAGATTAACTACTCTCATTCAGAACGTCAACTCCTACACTACCCACAACAAAATTATAAAGAAATTAAGAGAGACATTTGTCTCAGCTGTGAGACAATATCCTCAAATTACAGAAAATAATTTTTAATGGTGATTTTTAAGTTCAGTACTTGCCTCTGTCTCAGGTTAAGTACTAACCCAAGCCAAATCTCCTCTTCCTGGAGAGCAGGAAAAGAAAAGAGTACCAAGTGTAGAATTCATGACAGAACATCAGCAGCTACTAGGATTTTAACAGTAGCATCTGGATGACTTTTAATATGCCAATACCCAAATTCTGAATCTAAATTCAGAACTAGTCCAAAAGGCAGAACATAGTCAAAAATAACAAAAATCATATGGCTTCTGATCTGCCACACGCTTTGATAAGGCATTATTGCAGTCATATGAATGTCTGAAGTACAGCCACCACTGAGACCAATATAGCAGATGTCAAAAAGACTAAACAAATGAAAAGCAGACAAGGACTGAGTTTCTGAGAAAGATTATTGAAAAAAAAACAAAACCACCAAACACTAAAACACCTCTTCCTTCTAAAAATAGTTTAAAAAATACTCGTGACAAACCTTTTCTCCATTATAAAGAAATGCAGAGTTCCGTATGATAGCAAACACTGCCATTTAGCAAAACAAAAGAAACTTACTAGAAGACACATGAAATATTTATGCAGAACTAGATTTTCTGCAGCAGTTTCTTGTATCCTTGCTTATCTCCCTACAGTTTTTTCTATAGAGACCACCAATCACTTCAATAATTGGGAAAAGTTAGCAGTGGGTTTACTTCACATTTCATAAAATGACTTTCACAGAAAACGTATTTTTAATACTTCACATAACACAAAATATTTTATTTGCTTCAAATGGCATTTGAAGCTATGTTTATCATATAGCATAAAAGACATCTCTATGGAGAAAACATAAGATCTGAAGATTACCACAACAATATATTATTGCTAAATACCAAACAAATGTAAACCTGAATCTTTCCCACAGAGTTTATTTATATGTAATACCACTTCAAGATAGTAAAATAATATGCAACAGACTCCATCTACTGGAAAAACAGAGCAGCAGGACAGGTTTATACTAGACAGCATCCCAATCATTAAAAAGATGATAATGTTTTACGTGCAAACATGTACCTAAACCAATCAGAAATTATCAAGTCACCAGACACATCAAACTTCACATTGCTGGTAGCTTCCATTTCCAAACTCATATACACAAAGGTGAAACAAGACACTTCTCATTGGTGCTCAGTGACAAGAGGTAAAGACTAAAATACAAGACATTCAAATCAAAATTAAGAAAAAGAAATTATCGTGAGAGTGGCCAAACACTAAAACAGGTTTCTCAGGCACGCTGTGGAGCCTTCATTCTTAGAGATATTCAAAACAGAACTGGACACAGCCTTGAAGCAATCAGCTCTGAGCACCAAAGTTAGATTAGATGATCTCTAGGTTTCTTCCAACTACATCAATCATATGGTTGTGTGATCATGTAACTACTTACATGGGGGTTCTGACCTATGTCCCATTCTCAGTTACCATCAGAATACTTGCACCTTTCTCAAAATACACAGTCAATACAGAAATATTTTAAATTACCTGTAGCAAAACTCTCCCAAATGGACTTTCAGCAACTTCTAGTAAGGCAATACTTTTAAAACTCACCTATACTGTAATACACAGTCCACCACAGGAAATTGTGATTAAATCTATCACCATGCCTTTGAATAGAAGAACCATTTCCACTTTCTATCATCAGTCCTGGCTAACTGGGGAGGTCTGACTTGACTGGAGACTGACAAATATGATCCCGATCTACAAGAAGGGCCAGAAGAAAGATCTGGGGCACTGAAGACCTGTCAGTCCGACCTCAAGGCTAGAGGAGGTCATGGCCAAGATCATCTTGAGTGCCATTACACAGCTTGTATAGGGGAACCAGATGATCAGGCTCAGTCAACATGGGTCCTGCTTGATGAATCTGATCTCCCTCTACAAGAAAATGACTCACACTTTGTGGATTAGGAAAAAGCTGTGGATGTTGTTTACCTGGAGCTTACTAAAGCATCTGCCACTGTATCCCACAGCACTCTCCTGGAGAAAGTGGCTGTTCATGGCTTAGATGGGTGGATGCTTTGATGAGTGAAAAAACAGCTGGATGGTCAGGGCTAGAGTAGTGGTAAATGGAGTTAAATACAGCTGGTAGCCAATGACAAGTGGAGAGTTTCCAGAGCTCAGTATTAAGGCCAGTTCTCTTTAACATCTTCATCAGTGATCTGGACAATGAGATTGAGTCCACTCTGGGCTAATCTGCAGATTACACTAAAATGGGAGGCAGTGCTGATCTGCTTGAGGGTAGGATGACTCTACAGAGGGACCTGGACATGTTGGGTGGATGGGCTAAGGCCAATTGCACAAAATCCAGCAAGACCAAGTGCTACATCTTGTACTTAGGTCACAATCACCCCCATGCAACACTACAGGCTTGAAGCAGACTGGCTGGAAAAAGTACCCACAGAGAAAGACCTGAGGTTGTTAATGAACAGTTATCTAACAAGAAACAGCAGTGTGCTCAGATGAACAAGCCAGACAGCATCCTGACCTGTACCAGGAACAGCATGATCAGCAGGACCAGAGAGCTGATTGTCTTCCTGTACTCCGCACTGGTGAGGCCACAACTTGACTACTGTGTTCCCTTTTCAGACCCTCACTACAGAACATTAAGGTGCTGGAGTGGGTCCAAAGAAGGGCAACAAAGCTGGTGAAAAATCTGGATGGAGAACAGGTCTTATGAGGAGCATCTGAGGGAACTGAGATTGTTTAGTCTGAAGAAAAGGAGACTGAAGGGGGACCTTTTCACTGTCTACAACTCCCTGAAGAGAGGTTGCAGCCAGGTGGGTGTGGGTCTCTTCTACTCAGTAACAAGTGATAGGACAAGAGGAAATGGCCCCCATCTGCACCAGAGGAGGTTTAGATTGGAGATCAGAGGAAAATTCCTGACTGAAAGGGCTATCAGACACTGGAATAGGCTCCCCAGAGAGGTGGTTGAATCCCCATCCCTGGAAGTGTTGAAAAGACAGATGTGTTACTGAGGAACATGGTTTAGCACCAGCCTTGGTAGAGTTCAGTAATGGTTGGACTTGATCTTAAAGGTCTTGTCCAACTTAGATGTTTTTATTTTATGATTCTGTAACTATTTTGCAGCTATCTGGTCTAATGAAATTGAAAAATAAAATGTAAAATACATTAGCAAACTCAAATAAATCACAAAAGGTAACTAAAAAACGAAGTTTCGGCTACATAACTTCAGAAAACAAGCCAACACATGTTAACCTCAGTCTCATTCTCTATGTACTAGTCCTGACCAGTAAAGAGGACCCATGTACTACTTAAATCTCTTCTGCAGATTTCTTTCTGATTGCTCATCAATTCCTGGTTCCAGATACATCACAGTCCTCCTGAACTAGTTACTCTTCCCAGACTCATCCTTACAAGGCTTATTTTCATTTGATGAAAGTCCCAAATACCATCGAGTTTTACATCTTTTTGCCTTCCAACCTGAATCACCAAAACACTAGCAGGAATGGTGCCTTAACACTGTTTATACACAGAAATGCCAGCAGTTTCCTTCAGTGGATGGTTGTAGTCTTCAAATAATTGCCACTGCATCCACAATATTCGGTGGAGAAGAGAGTAGGGGTACCAGACCTTCTTTTTATACACATCACCAGTAATGGCTGCTATTTCTCCTCCCAGATATGTCCCAGGTGATGTCTGGCTTGCAGATGTATAAATCTTACCGCAGAGCTGGCAGAGCCAGGAAAGTGCTCTATAGATCAGCCATGGTGAGACTCCCCATCTTAGATTTCATAAGAAATTTTTCTTTTTAATTGAGAATTCCTTCCCTCCTCTGTGTCTTTGCACAAGCTGCTTAATGATTAAAGAATGGCTTGCAACCACATCATCCATTTATTAACAGTTTTTTCAAGCCATAACTCTGTATGATTGACTTTAATTTCTTTAATGGAAGAAATTACAGCTTCAGGAAATAGAACTACGCACCTCTAATTAATTAAACTATTTGACATCAACACTATCATTCATATACAAACAATGCTCATCTCTGGGCAGTTATTACCATGCCTAGAAAATTCTCTCGTCAGGGAAAAGCACCATGAAGGAGAGCAAAGACCAATGAAAAGTTGTCAGCTTTCATCTATCAGTTTGTCTATTAAGCAATAATTGATAGTATTATTAATAATATATTAATAAGAGATTCCACATCAGTGGGAAAGTCATGCACAGATATCAGAATACCCCTTATACTTTCTCTCAGTCTTTTTGTTCCTACATAAAATATGTTCTGTATTTACTTATTGTAATCAACTTACCTCTTGAAAATAATTAGCAGTGCCTCTGACTACCTACACCAGTCTCATGCTTCACAATTCTTGAGATTTTGATCATCTAATTGGGCTAATCCAGTAGGCTGCAGCAATAGTATCTTAACACCCTCCAACAATGGGTACGACTACTGAAGACCAGAGGCCATGAAGGAAAATACAATTAACTTTCTCATTTCTTTTGGAACTTCCAGTGTGATACTGTATATATGGAAGATAGGAAGCAACTATAGCGTACATGAGAGTATGAAGCAGCACATAGGTAATGCATGCGTGGATACACGCACACAAAGTAAATGATTCCTAACACTCATCAGATCAAAGTGGTCTTCTCATAAGATCAGAGTTCTCTTATACTGAGAATAGGTTTTTATAAAAGAAAAATGTAATGCTCATCACATTAGAGAAATAGTTATTTCCTTATCACAGAAACTGAAATCCTGCTGCTTTACAACTTCCTGGGCAGGTATTTAGCACAGTCAGAAAAAGCCTCTCCTGAAGTTCCACACATTTCACGCCTAAAAAGTACTATACAAAATATCAATAAAGAGTAATAGAGACACATCTGAAATGTTTGCCATTGGAAATATCTCTAATTTTGCATGATTACCACCCGAGGTACTCACACGCACATTTATTTGCCGAGTTGGGCCATACAGCCATGGTAGGTTTTTGTTTGTTCCGAAAAGCCTCTTCAACTCTGGCCTCCGTTTTTCGCACAGTAGAACCATGAGGATTTATTTGTTCTGCTGTTACCGATAAGCCTGCATACAAAAGATAACCATACTTAAATAAACCAAGCTGCATAAAACTATTGAATTTTAGAAGAAACTTGAAATATCATACTGCAATAAAAATACGTCAATTAATATTTAATAGGACATTCGAAACTGAGATTAGAATCAAAAATATTTGTTTTCCACTGACAACACAACTTACTGGTGGCATGACAGCTCTGACGGCTTAGAAAACCATGACTGTCTCTCATATTTAGGTCCCCAAAGATTGCACTCTTCTAACTGTATTTCCTCTATGAAGCAAATTCTTATTGACAGTTTCAGTTTTTCCTAATTTCAAACAGATTATTTAAAATAAATGACAATTCATAATGGTGCTGTATGCCATATCAAAACAAGTATCTGAATAAAAATCTTGTATTGCCATCATGTTGTGTAAAAAGTATCAAAGTCAATATGAGCTCTTAGATTGAGAAAAATGTGATTTTATTTCTAATAAAAAGTGTGGTTGGCTTTCTCTAATGTAAATTCTTCTCACGGGTTCTACTATTTCAAAGGAGGTTTTTATTAAATTCCAAAAAGGCAAATTTTTCATGTCAGCTAAGCATATTTTGAAGAAGTAACTAAATTTCAGAGATTTAGTATTTGTGAACTAGAACTTTCTGTATCAGTCTTCAAAACATCATACCACATCTCCAATAGTAACCAGAACCCTGTGACCAAGAGTTCATAAGGAACTCTAAAACAGATGAATGTAGAAATTAGAAGATTCACCTGACAGTGAAAAGTTAGAGCATAGGTTTCTAGGTACCTAGAACCATATAGGAAGCATATTTCATTACTTGAAACATTCACCACTTCTACTTTGCGATCTGGTTTCGACGAGAAACTGCAAATTCCAATGATATAATTATTGACTATCTTGGAACTTACCACATTTACAGCCTTTCAACAACAGCACCTCATTTCAATAGTACAGGAACAAGAAACCTAGTTTAACTTCTACATACTGATTTTACTACACAGCTTATTTTTCTGTTACACCTAAGTACTACTGTTGAGATTGGTTACCAGTTTGGTACTAAATAAAAATGGCAGATCTGTTAAAAGAAAAACCAAAAAAAAGCCAGCAACACAAAAAAAACCCCTAACAACCCAAACAGAAAAGCAGTGGAAAAAGAAAGTGATGTAGAAAATACTTTCAATTTATAACTATGTAATATTACTATATCAAATTGTAAAGAAAATGGATAGAGATTTTTAGCCTTAACCTTCATCTTCTGTATCCTGGAAATAAATTAAAAGCTAATATGTGGCACAATTTGGAAAATCAATGGCTTTTTAACTGAGTAAAGATTAAAAAGCCTACAGTATGTGTAATTTGCCTTCCAAGCTCCCCTGTGATTCCAGACAGCATTTCATAACATTTCCAGAGAAGCTATTAGAAGTCTCATGCAGGTCAGTTTGCTCAATTCATGTTGAAGTCTTTCCAACTGTAGCCAAGAAAATGTTGGCCAAGATCTAACCAAGTACAAGGCGTGTTCTTTTTTGTCAGAAGATGAATTTCCTTTATGATGGTCACAGACATGCCTCTGACTCAATCTGAGACTGTAACACTGTCCTGACCTCTTCTGAGGAGGTATTAACACAGGTTTTATATTCAGTCCAAGAACTGCTAGCAGATTCTCATGATAAACTGGATTTATTTTCCCTGTAGTCCACTGTTTGCATTATTGCCCTTCTTTCACAAGAGTCCTGCTGCCAAACTAACAATTGTACCTTGGTAAGGCTCAAAGTCTAGAAATATATCCAGAGAAATGTGGACACTGAATGCTTTGGTTTTTTCTCCCCTTAGACTGCATACATGCCAGCCTGGCACTTTTAAAGGAAGGTGAAAAGAAGCTTAGGGTACTCTGAGCTGAAAAAACAGCCTGCTTCATACAATGAAGCACACTTATTGTGATTTCAGCCTCAACATTAATTTCAGGCCTTGGTTGGACTTCTCTTGTTCATATTAAGAAGTACTTTGAGGTACAGTTCCCCACTACTGCCTCAAACTGCTCAGACAATAAGGCTACCTAGCCACTTCAGAATGATCTCATTGGGTAGCTCTACTCAGACAAACAGATTGGTATAAGCAATCACCCCAGCATTTAAGTGACTCATTGCACAAAGCTTTTGGACATCAAACAGTTTATACAGTTTTCCACCTGTACTTTCTCACTGAAGCATTATGCGAACGTATACTTTTACTACAAAGCTGAGGGAAGGAAGGAGGATCTGGGGATCACTTCTATACCTGACTATCTGGTAATCAGTCCAAAGAAGAAACCAGAAATCCCTTAATAACCTTGTGGACATTTAATCAAAAGAAAGTGGAAGTATACACCTTTGCTACCCCTTGTCCAAAGTGTTCCAAAATAGTGTGCACATCACAGCCTTGACTGGCAAATGGACTATGATTTTGCTGATCTGCTGTCTTGCCAAGCCCACTTTGTAGAACAAAATAGGAGTAATGGCAAGGCTGCTTAGTATTCACATTCCTTCCATTTATTACAATGACCAGTCCCAAGATTACATGCTTTAAGTGCCATCTTCTTCATGTTCTACACCAGGATCTTTGATACAGCTCCTGACCCAGGAACAGGACAAACTCTTGTACTTGCCTTACAGTATAAAGTTTCCCAGACATCAAAAGCTTGATACATTTCAATTAATTCATAACCAGTTCAGCACAACATCTTCCATACATTCCAAACCTTCAGCCCTTGCTAATCCATATGTGATCTCACCCTCCCACACTCTGCAGGAAGGACGAACTACAAACCTCATTTGTTCTTCAAATCACCACAATGTAGTGCAAAAGTACAAGCACCTTTGACATGTGACTTGCAGGTATCTGTGACACTGTAACTGTTTCCGTGCCAATGCACAGAATGCACTTCAAAATTTGTCCACTGTTTCATGTGAACTGCTGTCACTCACAAAAAATGAGTGCTGCCAGTCACCTATCCATATCTGAAGGTCCACTAACCAACAGTCTTTGGGGTTTTTTTCCTGATGTAGCAAGTTCAATGCATGACATCACCAGACTTCACTAAGACTTTTGAAAACCCCACCTCTTTCAACAGAGTTTCCAGGTTTTGTCCCCAGAAATATATATTACCTGTGACTGCCACGAGAGAAAGGGGCAGCATTCCAGTTAGCCCTTGGGACACTTGCAAAGAGGGACTTAGAAGCTATAAAGTCAATCTCTCTGACAAAGAGCTCTTACAAACAGTTACTGTAACCTCAGAAGCAGTAACCTTTACCAATCGGGGGGACTCATAAAGATAATTAACTGAGAATAGCTCACAGTATGACACTAAGGCCAGAATTGTGAATATTCTTATACTTCTGATAGAAAATACAGAAGGCATTATACTAGTTCTATTTTATAACCACTGTGAATTACAATTGGTGCTCTTATCCACAATTCCAGACATACATTGGAAGCTTGTACAGAATTAGACAAAAAGAAAATGCATGATTGAATGGGAAAATAAAAGTAACTGTATCCATTTAAACCCAAAGAAGAAAAAGCCTACAGATACATGTATAGTTCAAAGACATCTATTAATAAAGAGTCTTGAGTCTATTGATACAAGTATTTCAAGAACCAGGAGCACACATTAAGCTCAGCCAAATTCAACCTAGAAATTAAATAATGCAGTTTCTTCACCAAAGCAGGAGGCAAAGCAGGAAACAAATTTGCCAAGGCACAGTTGCTATTATAGAAATCAGTAACCCTAAGTCAGCATGCAATTTTGTTCTAATGTTGTACTTCAGTAATTTTAAACCTTTTTCAGTTTTCAGAACCTGAAAATATTTCCATGGAGGTACAGAATCTTTCATGTGTCCTGAGCTCTGTTGCCACAGAGGGAGTATGTTTGGGCTTTTGATCACTGTGGGAGTACGTATGAGCTTTTGAAGCTGTGCATAAACTTAGAGGTCTATGGACAACAAGTTAAAAACAACTCCACTAATTTAAATAAGTCAGTTATGTCCTTCAATGTGGTGAACTATTTCCTGATTCTGGAATACTGGAATGTCAAATTCATGCCCCAAACAATGTGGATACAATAGTTGTTTCTTTATCAACAGATTATCAGCAAATATACGCTTGTGCACATGCTGGGGTGAACTGAAAATCCACCATTCTAAATGCCATTCTCTCCAGTTATAACAGTTATTACACTGCATTACATTGCTTTTTCGGAACACAGCTCTGGTTTCGCCACATCTTCAGTTAGTACAGCAATGTCAGCATTTATCTGTTCACCATATCCTAGGACACTTTTTGAACCAATAGGCAATGCGCCCTTCTTTCAAAGGGGATGGTGCCTTATCAGACCAGCTCACATCACTGGAAAAACTCAAGCTTAGTCATCTTTTAACATGCACTGCCTGAATCTGGCACACATTACACATTTCATCTTCAATTTAAATTTTTTATGATAAATGAAGTTAAACATACCTCTTTTTCTTCTTGCTTCCTTGATTTCTTCACACATCTTATTAAATTCTGGATCCAGTTCAGCAGCAATGATAGCATGAGCAGTGTCCTTCAAAGTACAAGCTCTATGTCTGATTATTTTATCTAGAAAATAAGAAAGCACATTTGTTAATTCTACCCCTGTCATGTATGTTCTTCATCATTTCATGTTGTTGTGTATTGTATATGACAACACTGACATAGACAGAAGTAACTGGGAAATATAACAAACACATGAAAATGTAGGTGGATGGTACCACAACCTGCCCAAAAATCAAAACCCAGCTACTTAAGGAATTTTTGGAA
Organism: Ramphastos sulfuratus; assembly: GCA_013399055.1. Classification (NCBI taxonomy): domain Eukaryota; kingdom Metazoa; phylum Chordata; class Aves; order Piciformes; family Ramphastidae; genus Ramphastos; species Ramphastos sulfuratus. Next base: position 955,391 of record WBNM01030226.1, read on the forward strand.
GTACCAATTGTTCCTTTAATCAATAGTGGCATTTCTAAACAAATGCAAACAGAGAATAGTGAACACACCTAAATCAAGTTGCAGAACTTAGGAAGTTGTTAGAATCAGCAAGTGTACCAGTCTCAACAAGCCAGAGATCTACACAATATACTGGAGTACAGTGCAGAGAGACACACAAATAATAGGAGACTTATCATCCAGGAATTAATTTACCCACTGGGGTCTAGGAACATTCATACAATTATACTGCCTGCGAAATCATACTGGACATCCTCTGAATATGTAAAGTAGACCTGGCTTGCTTATATTCCTCCTCCTTTTTTTAATCCTAAATTATTGCTCAATTTTTATTTAACAGCTGCTAGAAGATTTGAAATTGTGCTAAACCAGATTACTGTATTGCTTGTATTGAACAGCTATTTGTCATTTTAATCCATTGAGAAAACCTGGCAAGAAACAATCCTTGAGTCTGATATTGCCATATCAGAAGCCTAAATGTGACTCATGAAGAAAACACTTTTTTCAGAGAAGACATTCCCATATCTTTTAAATACACAAATTATGTCAGTGCTGTTGAAATCTGAAAAGTAACTGTAACTTAACAAACCAATACGTGAAGAAAATCAGCATCTACAATGCTGCTTTTCAATGAAAATTACAACACTCATCGTTTGCTTCTGAAGTACAAACATACACGTTCATCCATACTGAATTACTTTCTCCAGTTGATGGAGATACTTCAAAAGCAAATATCAGTATTAATGTTTCCAACATATTATACAGCTAGCAGATTTAATCTTTTTTAATAATCACTAGAGATGACAATTAAGAAAACCAGTGGTCGTTTATTAAACAAGGTTTGCAATTCTAGAAACTGCAAATCTGCTCAGTGAAAAAGAATATCCTGTATGCAGCTCAAATGAGCTCTACATCTTTTCTTTTGAAATCTATTACCACTTACATCAACTGGAAACTAGAAATATTTGCCCACATGTATTTGTAAAGCACTATGTTTCATGATCACGAAAAACACACTGCCTTCTTTGCAGATACAATTTTGTAATATCAGACCTTAAAAGTTGGTCACATGCTAAAGTTTAAGATGTCCTCACAAAAGCAAGCAAGGGAAAAACGAGAATCCCCCACCCCCCAAAACTAAGAAAAAAACAACCAAACAACAGAAGTTATTTATTTGAACTATTGCTACTTTCCTCTAAAAGCAATCAAAAGGGACTTCAAGGCACTGGGAAAAGTAGTTGAGGGATCAGGAGCACAGGTAATCTTTTCATCAATACCCTTAGCTGCAGGTTGCAATGCTGAGAGGAACAGGAAATCATGATTAACAAGTGGCTCAGAAGCTGGTGCAACCAACAAAATTTTGAGTTCTTTGATCTTGGGGACTTTATGTGGCCCCAGGTCTGCTAGCAACAGATAGGGTACATCTGTCTCAGAGGGGGAGAAAGATCTTGGTACATGAGCTGGCAGGGCTTGTTGAAAAGGCTTTAAACTAGACTGGAAATGGGAGATGGCTAAACACAGCAGTACTAGCGACAAACTGATGGAGGCTAAGGTTGGTAGGCCAGAGACAGGGGTAAAACCAGCAGCCCAGCTGAAGCATATGAACACTAATACATGCAGTATGGGTAATAAACATGAGGAGCTGGAAGCCTCTGTACAAGAGGAAAACTATGATGTTGTCACCATCACAGAAATGTGGTGGGACGACTCACACAACTGGAGTGCTGTAATCAGTGGCTACAGACTCTTCAGGAGAGACAGGCGAGGGAGAAGGGGTCAAGGAGTAGCCTTATATATTAGGGATGATCTGGGTGTCATGGAAGTAGAGATTAAGGATGATCGAGTTCAGTCCCTATGGGTAAGAATTAGGGGGAAGGCCAACAAGGTTGACATCCTGGTTGGAGTCTGATACAGATCAGCCACCGAGGAAGAAGTAGTTGATTCATTATTCTTTAAGCAGCTGAAGACTGCCTCAAGATCACGTGCCCATGTTCTTGTGGGTGACTTTAACCTGCCAGACATCTGCTGGGACTCTAACACTGCAGAGAAGAGGCAGTATAGGAGGTTCCTAGAGTGTATGGAGGACAACTTCTTATCTCAACTGTTACATGAGCCTACCAGGGGCACAGCTCTGCTTGGCCTGCCATTCACAAATAGCAAAGGGCTGGTGGGAGATGTGGTGGTCGGACGCTGCCTGGGGGCCGGTGACCATGAAATCACAAAGTTTTCAATNCGCTGCCTGGGGGCCGGTGACCATGAAATCACAAAGTTTTCAATATACAGTGA
>WBNM01030230.1:0-44749 GCA_013399055.1 Ramphastos sulfuratus
ATATTTACAGGAATATACAAGTTTATGGTAATACAGAAACACCATACCCCTGCCAGAAATCAGAGTCCCAAACACCCTTTCACCTTCTTCCCACCCCTCTACCTTACCCCAAGTTTGCCTTATGTGCAAGGTGAGTTTGGAGGATCATTGAGGGGGGTTAGAAGCAGAGTGGTTAGTTAAGTTATTCAGCAGAGAGAGGACACACTGGCTCCCAGAGAGAGACTGAGAGACTCTCTGAGCCTGAGTGTCTTATCTATGTTTGTATCCTTGTTTTTATTACATCTCAGCAAGCCTATGAGTGAAGTAGACCACCATTGTTTTCCTTTTACAGCCTATAATATAATTTTCTCCATTAAAATATTCCAATTAGCCTCAAACCAGCACAATGGCTAAGAGCCAAATCTGAAGTTTGAGGACCAGAAACCCTTTTCTTGTAGAGCTCTTTCCTGAGAAGCAAGAGCTGTGGATTTGATGAATGTCAAATGGTTTTAGGGGGAGGCTTTCTAACTAATGGTATCAGCAATACTTTACTAATAAACAAGGAATGGGCAGAAATTGCTCTTTTTAAGGATTACAGCTGAAAATTCAAATTCTGTTAAGTAGTTCTCTATAGTAAGCACTACATAAGTATTTTTGGGGAAGTCATGGAAATGCAAAAAAAAAAAAAAAATCACTTGTATTCCAATGTAAGATTTATCATGAATTTACCTTCAAAGGTCTTAGGAGAAGCTAAGAAATACAATGTTAAGTTTGTAGAATGGAAAAGAAGACTACCGCAAATCCGTCAGAAAAGATTAAGCCCATGCTTTGAAAGAAAGACTTTGTATTAGTGTGCAGGTTTGAAGCTAATTGGAATAATTTAATGAGAGAAATTTAGATCATTGGCTGTGAAAAGAAAGTGATAGTGATGTCTATATCACTCATTGATTCTGTTGAGGGATGTAAATAGTCAAAATATAAACAAAGGTTCTCAATTCTACTTTGGTCTCTGCTCACTGCATCTTGCCTTCACTCCTCTGCATGAAACCTATGTAACCTGATCTAACCAATTCCCTGTAACCCCGTGTTGGCTTTTGGCATCTCATCTCAGATCTCTGCAAATTAGTCACGTGAGCTATGTGGAGCTTATCTGGCTATTTCTGAGATAAGGAGTAGGGTGGAAAGGAGGGGGTTGGTTGGGAGCCCTCCTGGGCAGCCTGGCTGTTTGGGAGGGATTTTGAATTTCTGTATTACTTCTAACTTGTATATAATTGTATGCAATTTTATATATTGTATATATTATGCTTGTAAATATGTTCTGTGCTGTAAATATATAGCTTCAGCTTACTTCCACTTCCAGCTGTCTGAACTATTCTGGTGAATCTCATGGTGGGGGGGAACTCCTTAAACCACAATTAGATAGCCAGAGTTTCCAACCCTGAAAGTTTTTTATACCTGCCACTACCACCAGTTTGGGGTTTAAAATTGACACTATTCTTGTTTCATCCAAAGCTTGAGTGAATAAATTTAAGAATTATATTGATTTCTGAATAACCTCTGCACAAAGCCCCATTGCACTGAAAGGGAAACACTAGCAGAGGAAGGAGTAAGTGGTGTAAATGTGGAAGTGGCTGAGTGAAATTCCAACTTTATGGCTAAGTTTTCTGCTGTGGAAAGATCCAGCCAAAAGTGGAGTATACTGACAGTGCCCCAGTTCAGTAGTTGCTTGCCCAGCACCTGTCCATGAGGTAGTTTGTTCCAACCATTATTATGTAACTCACACTTGCATAACTCTTCTTCCAGAAAACAGGAGAAACTCTAGATGGGTATAATAATGATTTTTTTAAAATATGATTATTTTATTTTCACTGTTGGGGGACATTATTGATTTCATCATATGGTTCTTTGGAATAATCTATTAAACGGGTGCTATGAAAGTTGAACAAGGGGAATAAAAAGCTTTGCATTTACCTTAGATTTATTTTCAAGATGATTTTTCAGTTTCTTATTTATCATTCACTAGTTTTCACTTGTTCAAAGCCTGCGTAGGGAGAAGTGTTCACCTTACCAAAAAACATTAATTGAATATTAGTCTGTTTTAGAAAATAAGAGATTAAAGGATAGATTAATATTGTTCAATTATAAGACCTATAGCTATTAACTGTAAGACATTCGAGTCAATCTAAGTTTAAATAAGGTGAGAGTCTTATTTTCAAAATTTGGGAAAGTACATCATCTCTTTGAGGTGTTTTTGAAGCAGGATAAAAACAAATGGGTCACTATTGTCATCTGCTGGATTTTGGTGTCTTTTGCATAGTTGAGTGTTAGTTTCATCTTTCTACAAGCTAGATGTGTGACAAAAACATTCAATTACACTCTAGCACATTATTGTTCCCATTAAAGTTACTTAAAGGAAATAATAAAAGAGCTTCTGAGCCAATATTCTGTTCTGGAAGCTACTTTTCATGACAGATTCATGACTTTAAAACCAATATGCATTGCTACAACCCTTACTTACATTGAGAGTTAGCTTAGAACAAAAAAACACCCACCCCAAACTCCACCATAATAGAACAAGCCCTGAGCAACCTGATCTGAGTTCAGCATTGACCTTATTTTGAGTGCAAGGTTGGATGAGCTGATTTTCCAAAGTCCTCAGAAAGCTGCCTGTCTGAAACACATACATATTTAAGCACATGCTCAGTAAGTCAGTGCAGGGCATGTGATGAAAAATAATGAAAAAATTATACTGGATGAAAAATGGGAAATCTGCTCCATTTGTTTTGTCTATAGATTTAAAGAAACTAAATGCATTACAGTTTGATGTAATGACCCAACTGATAGTGAAAGTCAAGAGAATAAAAGGCAAAGCCATAAAGGAAGAAGTCTTCAGCTACCTTGTCGTGTTAGGTACCATGTCTAAGCAGGCCAAAATAGGCTTATCCATGTCCTGGTTTGCCCAGGCATGTTTTTCTGCTCTCCCTCCTTCTGTTTTGGGGAGAGCAACCGCGGGAAAGAGGACAAAGAATCTGAAGCCACTAAGTCTGGGGTCTGTGGCCTGCCCAGACCCTGCGGTAAACAAGGTACACAGGGTTGCCTTGGCAAGGCTGTATTCTGCCCTAAAAAGGCTAAAGCAAGCCTATGGCTTCACCTAATACAGTGAATCTTGGCTAACTGCCGTTTGATTTGCTATCCTGTGTCCAAAGGCCCATTAGTCTCGGGCTGTATGGATAAAAAGGAGATGAGCAGGGAGCACAGCGTGCACTTTGCCATTACAAGGTGTGTCCGCTATTATATCCGTGCTCCACTATTATATCTGCTCTATCCGTGTCGAGACTGCACAATGCAAGACATCTGCCTACACCTGGAAGCCTCCTGCCCAGAGAGAAGCCCTGGAGATAGCACAGATCATCCAGAGAGCCAGGACCAGGTCAGAGATTGTCTGCCTCCTTTCCCCAGCACCCAGAAGCCTGGGGAAACTCCAAAGCCTCTAACGGCTACTGACAGCAACCCCACCATGAGCTTTGGGTACTGTCAGATAATGCTTTTGTGAGTAAATACCAAAAGCCTCTTGTAATCATTAATTGCCTTCTGCCATAAGCAGAAAGGAGATCCTTGCATCCATCTAGTGAGCAAGCAGTTTATTGCCCGCAAGCGGTACACTAACTGCAAAGCCTTCTCTTCCAGTTTAATTGAGTTCAATTAATGTATATATATTTAATAGTTATTCCTAGATCCTATAATAACCTGTATATAGCTTCCATAATGATGCAGAGAACCTGTTATTATTATTAAATTGGTGATCGAGGTGACATGAGTTCTGAATATTTAATATTAAGAAACTATATTAATATTTTTAAACTATCATCTCGAAGTAATTAATTACCCCTTCCACTACATACCTGGCCTGTGTTCAGTGTTGTCCTTACTTTGAGTAGGATGAATGATAAAATTTTCTGAAGTTCTTGCAAACTGGATTATTATCTGGTTTTGTGGTAGTGCATGTGCTCCAGAAATCTCATCAGTGAAGGCAAGGCAATTTAAAATTGCCATGTAGAAGACGTTAATGTATGTGATTACCACGTAAATTTAACTTCCGGCCTGTTTCGGTAAAATATCTAATTTACATGTGTGGAAGGTTACATATGCAATAGAATTTTAAAAATAAATTTAAGTTTGTTTTATTTGAAGTACAGATATATGTCAAGTAACGTTAATTTCAGGCATTATGTTGTAGCACACTTAGGTAATTGCTGAATGTAAGTGCATTACTTGGCAGCTGGGAAAAGTTAAATGAGTAGATCTGAAGTTTCTTTCACAGCTGGGTTTGCATGGGATTCGCTGAAAATTTTCTATTGATCTTCTGCTTACCTATTTGAAAGGAAACATTTCATGTTCCCAGTAAAAATGTTTGCTTGTGGGTCTCTCAGATAGTAATACAATTTAGTACTTCCACTTCCAGTGCTGGCTATATGCGTATTTGGATGTGTCTGGATGTATCAGTTATTTTTTACTAGCTACTAACAAAGTATGCTTTTCTGGGTGGTCACATCTGGTGATTTCACTTTAGAACAACTAGTGTGAAAACTCCATTCATTTGTGATTTGGTTCACTAGTGATGGTTCACTTTACAAAATTTTCAACAGTGGTGGTAGCTTTTATAGTGATATAGAATTCTTTTTCAGTCTTTACTTTGAGTTTTGGTTTTAGTCTTGAATTAGCCTTGTCTTATTCCTATGTGGACCATATTTTTTCCAGAATGATATTCTTCCTTAGGATCAGGGCTGTCTTGTCACAGACTAAGTCATGTAGATTTAAAACCTGTGGCTAGTTTGACCCCTAATATGATCTCACTGAAGTCAGGAAATCTTTTTCACATGACTCTTTTGACTCCTATTTGATTGCAATTACTCCCTTTCATATGGTGATATGAAATACATAGAAATTACCAAACTCCATTTGCATCTACTTTTTGTTTTGCTTTCTCCTGTAATTTTACATCTGAAAGGAATAAATAGCCATATGTCAGTTTTTCTGATCTTCCAAATACAAAGGCTAGAAAATGCCATCAAATTTTATAAATTTTATTTTTTCTTTTGCTTTTCTGAAATGTATTTTTAATTTTTGAATTACTGTTTTAAAAATCAGGTTTATGAAGTTTTTAATAGACTTTTGTTGAAAAAAATATTTAGTGGAATTCTTTGTCTTATTTATGGCCAAACTTTATGTTCATGAAGGATTAGAAACAGAAGATGAAAAGTAAACTACCTTGGGTATCTATGGGGAAGCTGTATTCATGTCAGAAAAACTTCAGAGGGAGTGGATCTGTAATCCTAAGTATTCTCATAATGAACAAGAAAGCCTCAAGGAGGAGGTCTGAGGAAAGGAATCAGGACATTTATTTGCAGGCCACATAGTTCATTTAAATTAAAATCAAGCAGCTCGATAGCAGCCAATGGACAGAGATTTTTTTTTTTTGTATATTCTGAGATAATAAAATCATCCAAATCTATAAAGCTAGAACTGTTTTACTGAAGCCTCAGAAACCTTGGTGCTGAGACTAGACATGTAAGCATATGTATGGGTTATTTTCTTTTGGATTTTGATTAGCTTCAGAAGAGGTGCTTTCCAGGAATTTTAGGTAATTCACAGATTGCCTTGAACTGAACTGAATGTGCATGTTAAGCAGTTACAGTTAACTGGCTTATATAATGAAATTCTCTAAATGCAGTAATATCCTGGTTAAGAATTATTGGTAAGGAAGAAGAAGAGAGATGCATTTTTTAATCAGAAACAGGCTACTAAAGTGTTAGTTATTCTTGAATACAAGAGTTCCCAAAGTTGTTTTTTGTTTTTTTTTTATCATAGGACTTTTTACTGTAGAGGCTTTCAAGAATCTGTTGTGCTGCTGTCTTAGAGCTCCTAGGCCACTGTAGATGTTAAACAAAAATATCTTTGTAACTGCAGCAGTTTAAGATAGCATATTTTACTTCATTCTTTTGATGAACTGTGGCTATACATACAGTTAGTAAACTGACTGGGCTGAGAACCTTCTGATGTGGAGTGATGTATGTCTTAATATTGAGTCTTCAGCCTTCATTCACTTTGCAAACCTAACTCTCTTTCTACATATTGCTTTAAAATTTCATCAGTTTTCTTTACGTGCAGTAACACAGTCTTTGTATGAAGACAGTCTTTACTGAAGACTGTCTTTGCCAAATTCTGTACTGTAGTTTGTGTGATGAGAAGTTATTTCCTTTACTCACATCTAGCCAAAGAAGACAGCTGGATTACAAAACAAAAAACAAACAAACAAACAAAAAAAAACCAAAACAGAAGCCTACTGCTGACCTCATATACATGATAGCTGAGGTTGAATGTATTTCTTGTCTTCTCCTTGAGCTGTGTACTCTCATTTGTGAAATCTCAATGAATTGAATGAGGATTTGGAGAGGATATCTCTTAAACTTAATGAACATATCAGCTTAATTTTTCTATCTGTTTTACCAAAATGGCAGTTTGACTAAATTTTACTAACATTTTATTTTTCATTCACTTTCATGTTCAGTATCTTACTTCTATTGTAAAATGTACAGATTTATTATCATGGTATTAGTTGTAGAAAACCTGGCACGGTAGTTAATACAATTTGTCTTAACTGTCATGGGCTAAAGACTTTCCAGTTTGATCAAGTTATAAATGGTACAAACACATTCATGTGAAGTAGTCTGAGGCAGCTGCATGTGCCCTTTCTTATCCCTATAAGACTTTAAGACTTCTGAGAGGGACATGTTGGATTTACTGAGCCAAACACCAGCATAGAAAGATCTCTGCAAAAGGTAAAAAACATGTTGAGTGCTGTTGAGCAAATGAATCATTGTGATGATGTGAGACCCTTGGGTTTTCTAATATAAGACAGTGCTTAAAAAGAATTTACAGCTGTGATTGATGCAGCTATGTAGTTGATAAGCCCATAATTTGTTAATCAAGAAGATACTCTTCAAATTTAGACAACTGCAGATTTAGAGAGTTACATAGCCATTCAACTTTGAACAGTTAAATGGATATTGAAATTCAGCCAAAGTAAAGCTTATTCTAAATGTAGTGATAGTTTAAGTGGCTTGGGCAAAAAGAGGGATTTCAGCTTTGAAAGGTTCTCAAAATGGATTTGTTTTCTTACACTGCCTAGTTTGCCTTATGCTTTGAATTCACTGGCTAAGTTTCCAAATCTTGGCCTCTGCATTGTTTAAAAAATGCTTTGATGTAAAAGAATGTAGATCTTTGGGTTGTACCAACCATATACCTGCTACAAGGGTATTTGAGCCAGTGAAGAACCCATTAGCGTGACACAGCAGATAGTCCTACTGAATTTGTTTCAGTCCATGAGAATACAGAATCAGTGTTCCTCACTGCACATATGACTCTATTTAGAGCAGGAAGACAACTTCTTTTTGCCACTTCTAACAAATTTACATAATGCTATGTGATAATTAATATTGGAGTAGTATAAAAACCTGTTTATACCAAACAAATTATTGTAAGTTCATATGAAAACTTAGAAGATGGCAGATTAAAAAAAAAAAAATAAAAAAGGAGAGGAGGGAAAAAAGAAAGAACAAACCTGTTTGATTATGGGGTACTCTAAGCCATGCTAAGTGCATCACCAGCAAACAACAGCTGTACACCACTTGAATTTAAATAAATATGCTTGCAGTAGCAAGTATTTCATAGCATGTTTATTTAACATTTTTGCTGTACTTCTTCAAAATGTAGACATTTTATTGAATGGCACTACCAGATTGAACAAAATGATACTAAACGATTGGTTACTCAGCTGCAAAATTGAGTTCTGCTTACCAAGTATCTAGACAGAGAGGGCAAGTGTCCACATGGGCTAAAAAGAGAGAGTGCCTGACAGCAGGAAGGAAAGACTGTGACTGTGGTCATGGGGATAATTTGAAGAACAGCTTCATGGAAATATCAGATAGAAAATGAGAGTGAAGAGAGAATGGTGGAGATTAACTAAAAACTGGAGGGAAATAATTTGCATGGAGGGAAGTGATGACATTAGAAAGATTAGAGAGTGCCTAGAGGGAGAGAACGAATGCCCTGCAGAGAGAAGAAAGGTAGCTCCAAGGTTGAAAATTATAGTTTCTACACTTTTAGTTAAGATTTTTTGTCTGAAAAAGACAGCAAAATTGAGATGCCCATGGCGTAGTTTTCAGAGTTGCTGGCAACCAGATGTTGCTCTTGCCTTAACAGTTCTGAAAATCAGTGTACTTTTCAAAAGACGTGAGGAGAAGATGCCAGATAAAATAAACCTCTTTACTCCCTTCACAGTACACAACTGTCTTTTAGGAGCCAATAATATAATATTGAAAGGGATAAGCAAGTAAGTGTCTATTTTTCATGCTCCATGAAGAGGTATGTAGAAAAATATTTTGTGAAGCATACTTTGTACTTCGAATACAGTCTTCTCTTCTGTCCTGAGAAGCTGAGGTGAGGAAGCTTTGCCAAACAGGAAAAAGTAAGGGACTAATCATTAGGTGTTTGTTCAGCTGTGTTGTGTAAAAGGAATTGGAATTTAATTATCTTATATAGCCCTCTAGGAAGCTATTCTTAAGGTATCTCATTTCTCATTCTTGCCATCTCGAAGTGTTGTCATCATGCATTTTTCCTGCTCAACAAATAATATTCATAGAATGTAATTAACATTTGCTGACACTAGACATTTCTGGAGTAGGCTTCATTTCTAAAATTCCCAGGCCATGTCGAAGAACAAGTACAAAGCTTCTTTTTTCACTTTGATTAAAATCCAAGCATTTACACTGCAAGAAGATTGTCTCTTTCTACATATTCTGTAAGAAATGTGGGGCAAATCAATTTTCAGTTGTTATTATATAAATCTATAGAGGATATATCACAAAGCAGAATTCAACCATTAAAAATACTATTAGAATAAATGCAAGAAAAATAGAGTATGGAGTGAACTCTGTTCTAAATGAGTTTTTGGAAAAGGGAAAACTAAGTCTTAGCTTACACATTATACATGAGAAGAAAAATGGACACAACTTCTGTCTCAAGTGAAATAGTAAGGTTGAATGATTCCAGCTGTCTGATCAAGTATAATACAACCACACCGAACATTTGGGCCCAGCTCCTGGCTGCATCTGAGTTGTATATAGCATAGTGTGAGGAAGGCAGGAAGCACAAATTCTTTAAAGCTGCCTTTGGTGCCTCCTCCAGTTCACTGCATAAGGTAATAATTAATTAAAATAATTTGTTCATAAGGAATCTACTTTATCTGGAATATTGTAGTAGCTGAGACACACTGTGACATTTTTTTACAGAACTGTAGTTGTATTCTATCCAACCAGTTGCTTACTCATTTAAGACCCTTTTTTGAAAGAAATAGATAATTTTCCAACTGCAGGTACACACCATACTGGAAACTCACCTCTGGGGCTTATTCCAATATTTATGATCTCCATCTTGTCTTCTCTGCTGAGAACTGTTGGAGATAGTCACACAGACTCTGCCACTGTCTTTGTCTCCAACCAGGTCTTGAGTTCCATTCACTGAAGAGAGAAGTTACGTTTGGAGAAAGACAAATGACAAAGCTGTAACTTACCTTTTAAAATGTCACCTCAGTATGTGTGTTATTCTTTAACCTCAACGCAAGTGAACCACTTTTTATTTCATACAAGGACTCTTGAAGAGGATCAGCAGGCAATGATGGCAGTAGCATGAAATTCTAGCTCAACTGATTTCAGTGGCTGTAGTAATTTTGCTTCTTTTTTTCTCAGAAAAGTGGAACAGAACACTGATTCATTACCTGTTGTTACTGGAAGGAAGGAAACAGTGGAAGAAACAATTGAGGGTATTACTTGAGGCAAAATACACATTTAGGATTCTTTCTGAGAAAGATTGATCTTAAATTAGATAATGTTCTACTTAATTTTATTAAGGTCTCAGGAAATTGTCAATAATTTATCTTATTATAAGGTTCTCATTTTAGCCTCTGTATACCACAACAGAATATGAAATATTTCTACTTAGTTAACACCTGCTATGCAATAATCTAAGACGTAAACTTAAAGTTAAAAAAACTTAAAGTTAAAAAAATATTGTAAAAACATTGGTGCTCAGTTCTTCAAGAGCTGCTGCCTTGTGGCTGATACTCCTTGTTTATTAATTGCTCTCTGTTATAAAGCAATTAACAGAAGGAGAAAACTACTAACAATGCAGTATGTGTTTTTAGAAGTACAGGATGTAAGTTGGGTATTTTATATCCTTACATCTTTATCTTACAGTTGATGCAAAGAATGAGTAAAATCTGTGGTGGTGACAGAAAAGTGTATTTATAAGGCAAATGGATATGGCGAGCGCCGAGGAGGTGGTCTGGCAGGCCATTTGCCCAACTACAGTGCCACTGTCCTGTATATAAACTCACCAAGATTGCGTACTAGACAGAAAGTGCAATTCTAACTTGTATTTACTCACACATGCAATGGGGTTGAAGGTAAGGTAAATCAAAACAGAGTAATGGTGTGTTGAACACCTGATGTCTTCCTGTGTTTTAAGGTCTTCAGACTCAGAGAAAAGTCTCCTTTAGGTTAATAGTACCTTTTTGTATGACATCTGGCCACAACAACCCCAAGCAGTGCTACAGACTGGAGACAGAGTGGCTGGAGAGCAGCCAGGCAGAAAGGGACCTGGGGGTACTGGTAGGTAGGAGGCTGAACATGAGCCAGCAGTGTGCTCAGGTGGCCAGGAGAGCCAATGGCATCCTGGCATGTATCAGAAACAGTGTGGCCAGTAGGACAAGGGAGGTTTGTCCTGGAGGCAGGCAATTAATGTGGCTGAGTCACAAATTATAAAAAATAGAATTATTTTATTTTCCTGGAAGCCCTGCCCCCAAACTATATACAACTAGTTGAGATTTATTTACAGGTTCTAATTCAATCGGGAATTCTTCAACAGGATATTATGGACAAATTTAGAGATTTAGTAAGTCAGAAAATAGAAAAGGCTAAGCTATAAACACAGCTTTACACCACTAACAATCAGGCTGAGCAGAGAATTAAGGTTTACTCACAAAGGTGAGATAGATATTCAGCAATGATCCCTTGCTGGATTTCTCTGTGGCTCGTCTGCCTTCTGGCACTGCAAGCAATATCCAATAGTCTGGATCCACGCAGCAGAAATCCAAGGCAGGTGGAAAAGCTGCCAAAGTCAGAAGTGTCTCGAAACATGACTACCACATGTCATGTGGCATCCCACAAGACAGGGATTTGTGGAAGTGATGCTGCCTCAGCAGCAGGAGGGGAGACCCAAACTGCTAGAGTCTCCCCAGTTTGGAATAGCAGCCAGGAAGTTGGCTGTAGTATGGTCCAAGAGCAGCTGGGTCCAGGTGATGCTGGCATTTCTCTCAAAAGGACCCCAAGACTTGCCAAGCTTCAAATTTGCACAGAGCAGTGCAAAAGTGGGGAGAGCTGTCCAAAGGCAGGGACAGTGCAAAACCGAGAGCCGTGTAAAAAGGTAGGAGCTGTCCAAAAGCAGGGATGGTCCAAAACAGGAGCTCTGTCAAGGCAGGGGACTCTTAAGGCGGGAGCCGTGCACCTTCTCTCTTGCTCTGTTTATCCTTTTCTAGACAAAGTGTCCATTTGCCAATTTATACTGGGCATGAAAACTCAGCCAACCACCAGCACGATTCCCAGTGCGGACTTCCACACAGGTCAGCACATGTATGGAAAGGCACCTTTTGCTGTTCCCCTTTCAAGCCCGCAGAGTTGGGGAGGGTGGGGAAAGTAGTTTCCATGCCTCCTCCTTCTCCCCATTCAAACTCATGGGGAGATAGAAAAGGAAGGAATTTGGAGTGCTCCGGGACAAGGTTATTCTTCCCCTATACTCAGCACTGGTCAGGCCACACCTTGAGTACTGTGTCCAGTTCTGGGTCCCTCAATTCAAGAGAGATGTTGAGATACTGGAACATGTCCAGAGAAGGGTGACGAAGCTGGTGAGGGGCCTGGAGCACAGCCCTGTGAGGAGAGGCTGAGGGAGCTGGGCTTGCTTAGCCTGGAAAAGAGGAGGCTCAGGGGTGACCTCATTGCTCTCTACAACTACCTGAAGGGAGTTTGTAGCCAGATGGGGGTTGGTCTCTTCTCCCAGGCAACCAGCAACAGAACAAGGGGACACAGTCTCAAGTTGGGCCAGGGGAGGTCTAGGCTGGATATTAGGAGGAAGTTCTTCACAGAGAGAATGATTTGCCATTGGTATGGACTGCCCAGGGAGCTGGTGGAGTTGCTGTCCCTGGAGGTGTTCAAGGAAAAACTGGATGAGGCACTTAGTGCCATGGTCTAGTTGATTGGCTAGAGCTGGGTGATAGGTTGGACTGGAGATCTCTTCCAACCTGGTTGATTCTATGATTCTATGATTTTCATTGTTTCCTACTCCAGTTATGTAGTTATTTACATGAATGGTGTCACTTGAGATCAGTGAAATTAATGTGGTAAGCAAGTATTCTCTTACCCACTTAGCTGGTGGTTTTAAATCTCAAATGATAAATGTTTATATTCAGCAGGTTTGGTTGGTTTTTTTTTTTTCCTGTTTACAATCAAGACAGAATTATCCATGCTCTCTCAGTATGTACCCAGAACTCATGACCATAAATATAACAGTATTTGTTAGGAATAGACCTCGCATTGTAATTACATGATAGGAATTTTGCTGAGTTTCAGCACAAGTCTGTAAAGTATGGCATTTGCAGACACCAACTATGTGGATGATGTAAGGACTTAAGGATACTCCTCCTTCTCTATCTTCCATCATATTCTCATTTTACTTAACTAATTTTTTTTTCTCATTTTGCGTGTGTGTGTTTTGTTTCGTTTTTTTCATCTCCTTTAGAACATTTGGAAAAACCTGAGAGACCTTTCAGAACACTGAAATTTGCTGGAAATATTTTAGCATTCAGAAAGTTCTTGGGGGAGGTGAAAGTAGGCCTACTATCAAGATGAAAATGTAATTTATAGAATCATAGAATGGTAAGGTTGGAAGGCACCTCAAGGATCATCTAGTTCCAACCCCCTGCCATAGGCAGGGACACCTCCCACTAGTACAGGTCACTCAAGGCCTTGTCCAACCTGGCCTTGAAGACCTCCAGGGAGGGAGCAACCACAACCTCCCTGGGCAACCTGTTCCAGTGTCTCACCACCCTCACTGGAAAGAACTTCCTCCTAACATCTAGTCTAAATCTCCCCTCTGCCATTTTAACTCTTGTAGCCTGTCCTCACAGGAGAGCTGCTCCAGCCCTCTGATCATCTTTGTGGCCCTCCTCTGGACCCACTCCAACGCTTCCATGTCCTTCCTGTGCTGAGGGCTCCAGAACTGCGCACAGTACTCTGGGTGGTGTCTGACAAGAGCAGAGTAAAGGGGCAGAATCACCTCTCTTGCTCTGCTGGTAAAAATGTTAAAAGTAAAATTATGTATATGTAGGATGAGTGATGGACTCCACAGAGGGAATTGTTACCCTGTGTCTACTGTAGATCACAAGTTTTGAAAGCCAGCCTTTCCACACCATTTTTCCCCTCTAGTTCTACAAGTTCTTGCATTCTGTAGGTAATAAAAAACTATCTATATTATGGACACTTTTATTACTGGTGAGGGACTCTGGTATAAATGCTGATTATTTGTAGCCAGCTTGAGTCTGTTAGTTTTACTACTTTGTCTCAGCAGTAGACCTGCAAAGGCAGGAGTTCATCTTCACTGGTTTAATGTAGTTTACACTAGGATGTAATGTATGGCATTGCAAAATGAGATTGTTTTTTATAGTTAAAATTCCAAGCTTGAGAAGTGGTGATGACTGTAGTATAGGAGCCTTTGTAGAATAGAATGATCAGATTTTAGTTGCCCAGTTTGAATCTGGACAGAATACTGACAGTGAGAAGTGTGTGGTAGCGAAAAGCAACATCTGATTCCAGTTATCAGACTTCAGCTAACTCTCATATAGTAAAGATATTTTTTATAGATGTGTAATGCTGAATATAATAAATAATAATACAAAGGAAAACGGAAATCATAGAGCTATTGTTCTAAGAAAAGGCATAAAGTAAGATTACAGTTCATAGAAATTTATGGAGCATACTACACAGGTTACTCTTTCAAGTATAGTACATAAAGAACCAGCAGATGAATCTTGAGAACTTCCAAGAAATTGTACTGTAAACTGAATATCCCAGTATGTCTGGCAGCATTTTATTGCATCTGGAGCACATAAGATTTTCTTCTGATTCCAACTAGAAGTTGCATTCCTTCAATTTTGTTTTCAGGGCTGTTTTAATATGAAGTCTGATTCAAAGTCTTTTTTGATTTTGCTTAAAAAACAGGCCAAAAGTCCACAAGAAATAATTTACTGATAACAACAGATGCCTATAAATGCTTTTAATTTGTAACTTACTGTCAAGTAACAATAATTACAAAAGAAACCCCCTGCTTTGGAGGAAAAATCATGGTTTTATGGGGCTGTTTTAGTTGAATGTCTGTTAGGACTTCTCTTAAGGTAAAAAAAGAAAAAAAAAAACCTCATGAGTGACACCCAGGCTGTGAATTGTTACAAAATTCCTAGGGATTTCCAAAGTTCATTCCTGCCTTGCAGGATACTTAATTTTTAGTGTGAAGTATGAACATGGACTGCTGTTTTATCTTCCTTGTAATCCATACGTGATCCGAAAGCTGTATATAGATTCCACCTATCACCCGTAATGTTGGCATCTGCTCTGAAACAAGGCTTTTGACGTTGTTGCGTTGATAATGCATATACACACTTACACTTCACTCAAAAAGTACCAGGATATATATCACTTCTAAGTGCATTCTCTTTCCAAATTTGAGATGTAGTCTATATTTGAAGGTTGGAACAAATTTTGTGTATGAATGACTCAACTTCAGAATGTTTTGTTTGCACTGCAAAATATGATACGCTCCACTGGGAAGCTGCTAGTCTGGCAGGTTTTGCTGGTTTTCCCACTGACTTAGCAAGTGTTATGCAAGCATTGCTATCCCATGACTTGAACAGCTCCTGTTACTTTAGATACAGAAGCAAAGAGCTTTAAAACATTTTCTAAGTAATAAAAAATGAGAATTCACTTCATTAAAATTAAGTGCACTATTTAAAGATCTCTGTAAGTGATACAAGTGTCTGTACAGAGTAAATACAATTTCACTTTCTTCAAGTGTGAGTTATATGTTTTTATTATTTTTAAACAGAATATCCTTTTCACTTGAAAATGTCTAAATATGCAATATGCCATTTAAGAAGATGGTTTAGTTCTTGAATTTCCTATGATCTGCAAAGTATTTTTCCGGAGGAAAAGGTGGATTACCCAACAACGAAATTAACTTGCTTTGCATGGATAAATAGATGTGGGGAGGAATAACCCAGAAGTAAAATATATTTTGAGGCCAGCCTATATTATCCAGACATATGTACGCTTTATACGTTTCTCAGGCCCAGATGATGAGTACCAATACATATGAAGCCAAAACCTTTTTAAACAGGAAACAATACTGTGTTAATAAAACTAGTTGTTGTTTAGGTCAGTCATTCAGATGGAATTATGAGGTTGTATATTAAGGAACTGTGGAGTAGTGCATCAGAGTGACAGAAATACTTCTTTCAGATAGATTGTTTTGAAAGGGAAATCACTCATGAACTTTCATGAAAATGATGCTTATTGTAAAAATAATAAAAATTGACCAATACGAGTGAGTTTTATACAGTGAAGTGAGCCATATTATGTCCTCTTTGCATGCAAGGAGTGCTTGCAATTCTGGCCTAGAGCTATTGTTTCTGGCCTCATCAAAAAAGAAATGCAAACAAAGGAGACCATGATGGGATTTGTCAGAAAAGATCTTTGGTTTGCTAGGAGCAAGTTAAAGAGAACAAATGTCAATATATTTAATTACATAATTAATCTTGTTCTAGAAGAGAGAGAGGCACTGCATGGGAAATTGTAAAGAAACAAAGCATTTTTATTATTTCATTAAGCAATTTTGTGAATATGATAACAGGTCTGGAATCCGTTTGACTGACATCACTACAGCTGGCCAGCCTGTCACAGTGCTTACAGTTGATATGAAAAAAAAAAAGTCACAGTTGTGAAAAAGTCACAGTTTCTAAACTCCCACTTCTGTCAACATTTTCACCAAATTATTTGTGGAGTTTTAACATGCAGTGGATCCAAAGCAGTGGTGCCAATGAGTACTGTATAAAAAGTGGGTTTGAAAGCCACCTACTTTAATTTAGTAGGGTATTTTATCTTAGATGAAAAAGTGCCTTTCAACTTAGCTGTGCATACTTTTTTGCTGACATTTTTTTATTTTTTAAATGCTTGCCATTTCGTGCCTGATGGGCACAAACTGTGGCTTCACAGTTAAAAAGGAAAAACAAATTCCAGGGTCTATCAGAGTTATATTCAAGAACTACAATGAAGGGCTTCCTGAGAGCTAAATTTAAGTTACAGATCATTAATGGACAATATTCAGACCATATCCACTGTGCGACCTCTTGTTTAATTTTCATTTCCGCTATGTTCTAAGTTACAAATTTCGAGGCTTTAAAAACTGAAATAATTTAAAATTGAAGTTAAATACTGCCTCAGTTAAAACTAAAAGAACATCAAATTGGCAGATTTATACAGTAGATGGTAGGTACAATGTTTTGTAGGAAATGTAGTTTTGGAGTAGTTTTGGAGTTTGGATAGCGTAGGTCATAGAGCAATATTCATGACAGTAGTTATTAACAGCAGTATTGGAGTTGGGAAATCTAAGATTGTAGCCCATAATAATATATCAGGTTTTTGTGCTTTTCCAGTGTTTCATACATGAGTGTAAGGTATCTGCTACAGACTTTGGCTTATGGATTAAGTAGCAGGATATAAAAACACTCAAGTGATTGAGGATTCTAATAGCGTACATATCCTCTCTGAAGATGAGATTGGAACCTACTCTTAAGTAGTTGTTTATTAATTTATCAGCTCTTTTATTCAGTGTTTAAGCTTTAATTCCTTTAGCTCAATGCCCTGAGTCACATTCCTCAAGCAAACTCAAAATGGGTGGTCGTAGTACATTGGCAGTCCGTGAGAGTCCGTAAATAACAAATAGCTCTTAAATAGCACATATCATGGGTGGTCCAAGGGTTTCCTGGGAGGGACAATTTCAGGAAGGCACTGTGGCTAGAATAGGAGTAGCACGTTCCCTTTATAAATGTATTTACCATTTAATTCTGCTAAGCATGGCTGACCCTGTGACAGTGCCTGACCATGTGACAGTCACTCCACTGCGAAGCAGACACACATTATATAAAAAGAAGATTCTGCATGCATAGTAACTCCACATGAAATGGTCTCATAGGTCACAGTCTCAAGTTAAGACATGCTTTGGTTAACTTACTTCTTATTTTTCAGTGAATAAAATCAGAGTTTACAACTCTAAATTTCAAACTACAAAGGCAGGTGTAGTCATTGGATTGCGGTGAAGTAGTGAAAGGCCGAAATATCTCATTGCACATCTTGTAGTAGCTTTAAAAATAGGTAAACTCTTCAATTAATACAGTTTCAGGTTGTAATACTGTATACAGTTGTGCACTTGTGCTGCTCTCTTGCCAAACCACAGAATTTTTCCAGACCTTGAAGTTGAAGGAAACTTGTGTGCCAAGTAGCTGTGAGGAAATGATGAACCGAATTGTATTTGCTTAGTATGGAAGTGAATCACTTTGATGACCTTGTTATTAAAGCAGAGTTTCTTTTTGTTGACCATTTCTTATGAACTACACCACCTCCAACAGTACGGCTCCTCCTGTTTAAAATATCAGTGGTGATTGTGGTTTTAATATCTTCCATTTATTCCCCATGTGTCAGTGCATTTATCCGTTCCTAGTGGTTTATTTTAACATATTTGTCAGAGAAGGAAAACTGTGACATTTAACCATGACAAATCAGTAGACATTTTTTCTTTTTTTTCCTAGTAGTCTGGGTAATATATGTTTATTCTGCATGAAATGTAGTCTTATGTCTGTCTTTTTAGAAAATGTGAATCCTGCAATAGCAAACCCAAGTACGTTCAGTGAAAGTAAATGAAGAAAAAAAACCCAAAAAGATGTTACTATAAGCAGCTATTAAGGTCAAATCCTACCAGAGTTTGGTGAATGTTTTCATTTTAACATGTCAGTTGTTTATTTCTGACATTTTTGCTCTCTGGACAAATTATTAACACATGTTTTTCTTCTCAACTGTCAAGAAAAAATGTTTCTGTATTTTTAAAGTGAGCAAAAAGACATTATTTGCACTTTTTGTATGCTTGTTTTTGTCTGTTTTGAAAAATGTGAATGCTTCAGCAGCATGAAATAAATGCTAAAATCACATAGCAAGGATATAGCATTTTCATGAAGTACGTTTTTGTAGCTTATGAGGGGAAATAGTTGCCATATCCTACTGCATCATGTTGAACACGCACAGCAAACGTGACATGAGTCTTTATGGTGCTTAATTTAGTGTGGAAAAAGGATCACAAAGAAACAATAAAATGCACTACATTAGTATTAGTTAATTCTGATACACCAAGTGGCCTTAAGGTCATTTAGGAAGGAGCTATTGATAATGATATGGTTGGTTAGGCAACTGTATAAGCTAGTCTATTTAGTTACTGATGTCTGTAACTTGTCTCTGTCCTTATCCCTCTACTTCTCTGATGAGAATAGTAAAAGACAGTGAAGTCTTTCTTGTAGCTGTAATTATGATTCTTTTGTTTTGTCATTCTGTCTCAGAACTTTAGTTGTTTACCATGTGTACTTGTGTTTGTTTAACCATTTGTGGCTGCCATTACAGCCTTCTTGTAAACGTGATGCTATAAATATTGTCACTTGTCACTGAAGACATTTATTCCTATATGCTATTTAATAAATGCAGGTGTTTTTATCAAAGTTAATTAATTCATTAGGCAAAAATTGAAACTTGTTTGTTTTTTTTCTTTCTGATGGGCAATGCAAGGAAATGTTTCATGGAATTGCTGAAAATGAAACCAATTTAATGACTTACTTGTGCATTTGTGTGTATTCAAACATTCCTCAATGAGAAGTTAATTTAGGCAGTGATCTTTTTCTGTTGGTACAAGCTGAAAAAATATTTTTACACAGGTAGATCTCATATATATTATCTAATACCATGCTGAGTTGGGACAGGCTGAGGACAACTAAATCTTGTAGAACTGATCTTGTATCTGAGCTGCTCCATCATCACTTCAAATAGTTGCTGACTGGTGACTGCTAGACAATGCATAACTTTGGCTGAAACACTAGTTGGCTTTGGAAATGCAGCATTGATAATATGGCTGCTTTTTTTGTTTTTTGGGGGTTTTTTTGTGGTTTTTTTTTTTGCTTTTTTTTTTTTTTTTGTAAGTTATTGCAAATGCTGTCAAATACAGTTTGAAAAGAATATATACATTGGCTTACTTACCAGTACAGTTCTCATTCATAACTGCCTCTGTTGAAAATCAGCTTAATATTAATCTTGCCTGTGATACTGAGGGGTAAAACTCTAAGCTTTCTCAAAGACTGTTCGTGAAATCTCTTACCAGTTCACTAGTGAATTTTTAAAAGCTATCATGCTAACAAACTTTTCAGAAAGTGAAGTATCTGTAAAATAGCTCTCATGTTTCTCTGTCATACTAATGGACCATGGATGCTGAGGACGAATAATGGGTGGTAGCTTGATGTTATTAACAGTCTGTGCTTTTGTTCTTTGCCTTACATCAAGTAACAGAACAAGATCAATCATTTTTAGCAAACCCAAACTATTACTTCTATGTTTGCTGGCTTATTTTAAATTACTTTATATATAAAAATTATGATAATGGAAAACTAATGAGTTGCCATGTTCTCAAGAAACTGTTATATGCCAAGAATTGCACACTTGTTAAAAGCTTTGACAGGGCAATGAGATTACCAGAAATATACTCGCCATCTAGGTTTTTGCATAGCATTAGATTTGCAAGGAAGCTGTGCCCTTTGAGTGTTGAGTTAGCAGTGGACATGAAGAGAAGTGAGGAGAATTAAATGTTGGGAGAATTAAATGTTGTTTCATGTGTTGCCCACATGAAAAAGTGGGCAGCATAATCCCTTTACACAGAATTCTAGATATTTATGAAGGACATATTTCTAAACCTCCAAAAGATGAGCCAGGTTTGCAAAAAGTAGGAATATATATATGTATGTACGATTATATATATATATATGTGTGTGTGTGTGTGTGTGTGTGTGTATAATTAAAGAAATTGCTTCATGAACTTTTGTTATATGTCTGCTGGATTCAGAAAGTTTCTTGCCACAGCTTGTAGTTACAGAAAATTCAGAGATTGCCTGCCCTGCCTTATAGATTGCCTTAATGCTACAGAAGGATTCTATGGTCAATGTATGGGCAACTCTGAGTATTGGAATTTCACATCAGACCTGTATTCATCAAAGCTAAATATTCAGAGCTCAAATTAAACTTAATCTGTGTTTGACATTAGCAGTTTTTGTGGAATGCCCATTTTAGGTTATCTTTTGGAAACAGGCAAGGCATATTATTATAGCTGATGTGATATACTTTGGTGGTTTTTTTAACTAAAAGGTTATGTGGAGAGTAATGATATAGCTATAGATCAAATGTTTTGAAACTAGAAAATATTTTTAATTTAAGTATTTGTGATATTAAAGAATAATATCTACCTGTCTTTTTTGCATTTTAAAGTCACAGTAATTTTTTTTCCCCACTTGCCTATGAGTGCTTATTACACTGCTCAGAGTAAACATAAAAAATCTTCTAGACCTGTCTGTACGGAATATTTAGTCTTTGTATAAAAGAATTTTATTCGACATCAACATTTTATGTAAAGAACCTGCAAAAATTAATACTCTGGAAGAATGGCAGTATACCTTATCTGCACACCTCAAAGATCATTGCAATTATGTCTTTTGGGGAGTATTTTTCTTTGGCTTTTAAACATAAACTTTTTTTACTTTCCAATTGTAACTATTAATGTAGTTTTGAATCTGTTAGATAAATTGCTGTTCATGAACATCAGAGTAGATCAGTGTAGAATTTAGCAATAATGAAGAGTTTGCAGTGTTCCACAATAACTCTTTTGTCCTTTTAAATGGAGGTGCAGGCTGATGCATGATTGCATGAAATATTGCAAACTTGACTATCGCAGATGAGTTGTACTTCTTGCAAGCAAGATGCTCAAAGCTTGGTGCAGAAAAAATTTTGGAAATGTTTTAGTGAAAATTACTATCTTAGGTCTGATGCAGTTGAAAAAAAAAGAAGGGAAGATTGTGGCATGGTGTCCCAGGTTGGGAACTATAGGGTTAAAAAAAAAAAGGCCTCTAGGGACTTGAAGATTGTTATTCAATCCCACAATTCTGCTATCTCTTCATAAGCTCACAGCAAGGCCAGTTTGTTCTCTTTTCCTCCCCCTCCAGCCTTGTGTCGGGCAGGAGCTGCGTTTTTGGGACAAACATGTAAGGACAGGCCTGGCTGGGGCCTCCAGAGGCTGTGCTTAGGCCTCTTGGATGGCAGAGGCATGGTGCGGGAGGATTGGAGCACTGGGGATGATAGATTTAGTTTTGGGTTGGGGGAAAATTCAGGGAGTTCACTTATGAATTCTGTATCTGCTTTGTAATTTCTATCTGTAACTCTCCAAATATAATTCTGTTTTTTTTCTCCAATTTGTTTGAGAGCTTCACTCTGTCGGCTCCTTAAACCCACGACACATGGTCAAAGTGTTTTTTGTTTTTAATCAAGGGGTGACAATACTGAAGGAAGGGAAAGATGAAAGCAATTGACAAACTGAGGAAAAAAAGACATTGTTGCAGTAGGACCTAAGCTTACGTGACTATTTTATCTATTTAAGTGAATGTGGAAGACCATATCCTTGAGATCTTGAGCAGAAAGTATTTGTAGGACTAACACGTAACTTAGAGGTAATGATGTGGAAGGAAATTGAAGTTGCAGATAATCTCCAGTTCATCTGTCCCAGTGACAAGTTGCTGTCTATAATTATGGAGAAAGTTTTAGCAAAAATTGCAATGGGAGAGAAATGAGGATCATTAGTCTAATCTTGTCAATTTGAAATAGTGGTAAACATTAAGAGAGAGGTTTAACTGTGGGTCATGCCTGGAGAGATACTAGTTTGACAATATCTGAAGTTAAGATGTAAAGAGGAGGGAAGGAAGAGAAAAGTAAGGGCAGATTTCCCTGAGATGCTGTAGGAAATTGACTAGGAAATAATAATGTTCTTTGGATAGATTTATGAAGCAGTAATATAGTCAGGACAGAGAAGAATCAAGGATGCCAAGAGAGACCTAGACTCCAGGAAAGGCGCCATCAGCTGTATCAAAGGCAGCTCGATAGTTGGAAACAAATAAGGATGACACATTTATTTTCAGTTACAGCTAGGAATAGATTGTTAGAAGGATTGTCAAGAATTATTTCAATTATATTTAAAGGCAATAAATGCATGAGAGGACTGGGGAAAAAAAATCACACCAAACCTGACTGCAAACAGCACATTCTATGTTATTAAGTACATGAGAGATGATCTTTAACTGGAGGATCAAGGGTGGAAAACAGCATGCCTTTTAAGGACACAGAAACTGAAGAATGTTTATTCTGAAAGGAGGAAGACCCAAATGACATTGATATGTTAATAAGTAACGGAGAGATTAAAGGAAATAAGTTGATGTGTGAGACTGGATCTCCAAGGCAAGGGAAGGAAAGAAGAGAAATTTCTCAGCTGACAAGGACGCAAGCATGGCAGTCAGGGAATTTGGAAAATATTGTGGAGAAATAAAGATGGTTAAGAAAGAAAAAATGTGATTACAGATATGAAATTTCATGCTAAAAATGTAGCATTATTTAGCCAAGGTAATAGCTACAGAAAAAGCAGAGAAAATAATTCTCAGAATCTTAATTGAAACATCATTGACAGTTCCTAAAGTTAAACCTGTTCCACTCACCTGCTCAGGTGAACAGCATCACTCAGGTCTGGGTTGGAATTTTGCTCCTGAAGCCACATGCATACTGAAAAACTTTGATCATTAGTGCAGGGGTTTGTTGGGTTTTTCTATTGCAATTCTTGGTAACTCATAGCTTTTCTTCAGTAGAATTTGTCTTTGAGATGTGTCTTCATAAGCATAGAAGAGATAACACTTCATGGAATATGCAGAGATCTTTACAAATGTTCTTCATTTGATCTTTTTCTGTTATCTATCAGTATGCAAAGTGCTGTGGAACTTACACTTTTTTGGGGAGAGTGGAGTAGAGTTATCTTTAAATGCTTACCTCTCAATTTTAACATAGATTAATTTGAGCCTTATTAAAAAAAAAAAATTATGTAGAGAAATTCGTTATAGGAACTTTATAGGAAGGATGGTTCCAAAGTGATCCATCAGTCTTGCAATGTAAGTTCTGACTTTTGCAAATAAAATAATAACAGAGAAAAGGAGTTGCTTTATGGGTACAATTCTTGCTAGTGTTAACTTATGTCATTAACAAATGTTTGGATAATTGTATGTTGAAATAGTTATACTTTATAATCTCCTATATGAAATACTAGATTCCCAAAAGGCCAGTTGCACCATCCTACACTACACTTATATGTGGAGCATATTATTAATTTGTTTGCCTGTTTGTATTAAAAATGTATATTTGAATGTTGAGACATTAATCTTGACTTTGTAATGACACTTAAAAAAAACAAAAGAAAAAAAAAAGAAAATGTTCTTATGTTCCATTGGCTTTTTTTGTTTGTTTTTGAAGGAAATAGATATATCAGGTAAATATATAGTAAGGTTTATCCCTGTTTCTGCTCTGTCTGTGACCAGAAGATGACATCTTAGTCATGCAAAACTACAGAGAGAAATGTGTATAGATCACAGATTTGTTCTTTGGAATATATTTGACAGTCATTTGACTTAAAATTATTGTTCAAAAGAAGTGTTAGCAACTTACCACATCAAAGTACTAAAACACTATATAAAATAACTATATACAATTAAAATTCACCAAATGTAACGTAAAAAGAAATAGAGCAGAATCTGGAAGGAATGAAAGAAACAAGGAGCAACTGTGTATTCACACAATTTTAGTGTAAAGCTTTAAAGTGCAGAAAAGTGTAGAACTGATATTATTTTTTATAAAGTGAGAAGTTCTTAAAACACAAAAGAGGAATGAAAAATAATAAAGAATGGTAAATATAAGGTGAATAAAAAGAGATACCCCTTGTGTTTGCAAGACAATGACATTAGAAATGATATATATTTCACCAAGTATAGAATAATTAAACACAAATTGAATTTTGCTTTGATAGACTTCTGGAAGAAGGTTTGTTTTACGGAACAGTGGATTCTCATAGTATTGTTTACACGTAAAAGGCAAAGGATTATGGATGACCGTACATAGAATCATAGAATCATAGAATGGTAAGGTTGGAAGGGACCTCAAGGATCATCTANATAAAGACAGACTGATAGCTGTATTAGTATCAAAGCTGTTTTTGCAAGTAGATTAAATTCGCCAAACTTGGAAAAAATACGATTTTAAATCCCAGAGCTCTGGGAAGTAAATTGTCTTAATAAGTATTTTAATTTGAAATAGATTTGAAATTTGAATAGATATTTCATCTTGTTATTAATTTGCACCCGAGCCATGTTCTAATGCAGGTTAAAATTCAAAGCAAAACTATAAAATAGCTTAATTAATTATACAGGGAAATCCAGTCCCTTAGAATATGAAATACACTCACATGATTGAAAACTCTGAGTTTGACGAATTTTATTAAAATATTTGTAACAGGTCCAGTGTGCTGTTTTTTTTGGCAATGGAGTCTGCTGTTCAGGCCAAGAGTTTGGGGTTTGATTGGCCTAAAACAGGACTTTATACAACTTGTATGGTGAAAAAATCTCAGTATTTGGAGACAGGGTCTCTTTCTAAATACAAATCTTTGTTTAAATGTTAATCATTGTAGTTGTACTTAATTTCACATTGATTCCAAACTATAAGTAAGGTGATCTCATGTTTCATGTGGCCAAGGTACAAGATCCAAAACTATAGACCTTTCTCCGGTTGACATTAATGGTTTGACATTAATGGATCTATTTCCTTTGAAACAATATTGTGTCCAAAGACTGTTATGAAAGTACAATAAAGAGAAGCAAAGCCTAGTAGAATAGTCCTAGAGCCACAGTCATGATGTAAATAATAATAAAGGAGTGTAAGAGATTAATGCATGGTGAACAGGGTAACCCCAACACAGAAGTGAGGGAAATGTAACACACAAAAATTCTGGATTGAGATAAAGTGAGATAAGAGTTTAATATAAAACCAAGAACATAGATGCACGATTACCTTAGCTTAGCTTACTTGCTGAAAAAGCGCTGTGAAATGCAGGAAAGGGGGGAAAAAAGCACCATAAACCAGAAAACCAAACCCAGCATGCTACTCAACTCCTACACATATTGCTGCCATCCCTACAGAAAAGAGCCAACACCCAAAACCTGGAACCCAAAAACAGCAGCTGGAACAGAAAACCTCCTATGCCACAATCAGAGCTTCAAGCCCCACAATACTTTGCCCTATCCTGCACTTTCATTTCGAAGCTGGCATGAGGGAGGATGGTTTTCAATAGCAGCAAATTTAAATTCAACCTATTACAACGGGGAACCAAAATACATAAAATAAGACAGTTCTTTGTGAAAAGGTGCATGTACAGTAGTTCTTTTCAGAACTTACTAAAGAAAATGTTAAAATCTTGGAAGCACAAAGAAACATTCTTATAATTATGATCTACAGAATTATTCCATACAGGTGCAGTGGAACTGATTCCCATGAGTTTTCATGCACACCCAGGTATCTGCTAATTAACTTAATGGACTTAGACGTGTAAGAATAAAGTTAAAGCCCAACCTGCAAACCTTAATAGCAGACAAAGCCCAGACTTCTACTGCATCTGCAATACCACGGGACATGTTCCTAATCTTCCATAGTTTAATGTTTTAAACTCTTAGAGGATATACCACTTCTTAACTATCCAGTCAAGGTAAAGTTCCTCTGCCATGGTGCTTTAGTTATATTCTGCATGTTCATCTTCAGTTACTGTTTTTTGATTTATGCTCTGTGTGTTGGCATTTTAGTATTTGTAGGTTTATGTTTTTTTTCATTGTTGCCCTCTGTAATCTCCTAGATGAACTGATCGAGATTCACCTGCACCTCCCTTTTGAGGGCCCATTTCTACTCTGTTTTTAGAGGAAGAATACATATAGCTGAGTTAGGCAGAAGTATCAGGAAAAACTCTGACATTCTCTCTACTATTTGTCTCATCAGGATCTTCAGTTTCATCAGTTTGGGATTCTTAGTTACCGAAAAAAAATTGGGTGTTTTCAGTAGAGAATTTTGTTCTTGAAAGATTTTAGTTAGCCCAGGCTTTGTAAAGAAGGACATTCTACTACTACAGAAGGAGCTCAGAAAGCTCAGGATAACTTGAATATAAACTTGGTGCTTTGGTGTGTTACATGTGAACTGTTCAGGGAAGTATAAAGGAAAGAAAAAGTATAGAGCTCTGCTTCCCCTGAAACAGTCAGTGTCTGCAGTGCCCTCAGTCTATGCTATTGACTTAGTGCCAGGAGCCTCTGCCTGCTGCCAGCCAGGACTTCGTCCTGTAATTGACCTTTTCTATTTCCCTCCTTTGCTATCTCTACCAACAGGGCCACATATAGGAAGATGCCACTTTTTTTGCTCCAGGATCAGCCTAGGGATCCCTGTTGAGTCTCTCTTATCTTTGTCTGCGTCCCTAATAAATTTTTCTTTCCATGTTTTACATCTGTTTTCCTCTAGTACTACAAATACTAGAAAGAAAGCAAGGCAGCATGTTTCTAAAAAAATTTCTTCACATGCATGGTAGCTGTAATTTTGGATTTCAGAACCTACTCTGCTTAGCAGTGCAGTCTTTGGTGACAGATTTGTCTTATGGCTTGAAATTAGGCTTCCACACAAACTTTATAGATCTGCTCCAGACTACAGGAATATTGTATAACTCTGAGAGTCAAAGCGAGTTTACCTGACACGTAATTAAGAATGGGAAGGAATATGCAACTATGTAGTGAAGTGGACTAGTATTCTAATATTGAATATAATCAGATCCCTTTCAGTCCAGGAAGGCTCATTTCTTCCCCCTTTAGCATGAAGAATTCTGTGCATTTAGCATTACTTTCTGCTCAGTACTTTTGTGGAAGAGTATTTAATTTTTTTCAGGTGCTGACATCCTTAACTTCTTTAAGTAGTTGATATTTTCTTCCTCTAGAGACCATATCAGAGAAAGGGATATCAACTTGCTGTGAACCTTTATGTCTTGGCCTAGTATCTTTTTCTTTTCAGAAAAAATGATGGGTTTGGTAGCTCTTGTCCTCCATGGAAAAGCACACAAGTTCAGTGTTTTTTAAAAGAACTGCTGTATATTATTTTGTTTCACTGATATTATTATTAAAACTTTCACTAAGATCCTATGCCAGCTTTATGTGTGTCTTCTGTGAAGGTCCTGGAGAGAATTACCAGCAGCAAGATGTCAGCTCAAGCCAAATGGACTCCCAGGAAAATTCTCCCAATAAATTATTCTAAGACGGTGATGAAGATTGACCTATACTTTTATTATAAATTATGCCACTGCTAAAGTGAATATATTCTTACAGTATCTCTGAGGTTCTCTGATCAATTAGGCTAAGAAAGACACCAGCTGAGGTCACCCATGAGGGCATGAGTATGCAGGGTTAATAACCTGAAGGAAAAGACTGTTTCCTTGAAAATTATGGGGGATTGTGTTATGGAGGGGTAATTAATTGATGTGAGATATGAATTTCAAAGATTAATATTGTTTATTAATATTCAATATTCAGAACTTTCACCACCCTGACCACTAATTTTAATAATAATTGATTCTTTACATGTTCATGGAAACTTTATACAGATAATAACACAGGATCTGGAAATAAGTAGCAAAAATATCTATCATTAATTGAACTCAACTGAACTGGAAGAGAAGGTTCAATACACCGCTTGCCTACTAGATGGACTCAAGGAGCTCCTTTCTGCTTATGGCAGAAGGCAATGGTGCATTGTAAGAGGCTTCACAAAATTCTTTCCCGATTCGCAGAACTAACTACAGCTTCAGACAGTACTCAAACACTTTCAGGGAATTCTGTTGCTGTCTTTTCAGCCACTGAGACTTCTGATTCTTCCCGGGCTTCACAGACTGCTGGGGAAAGGAGATGGACAATCTCTGACCTGGTCCTGATCTCCCTGGATGATCTGTGTATCTCCAGGACTTCCCGTCTTGGCAGGAGACTTTCAGGTGCAGGCAGGATGTCTTGTGATGTGTAGTCTTGGCACAATGTCATGCTGGCTATGCAGGCCAATTGCATGGTGGCATTTAGAGCCTGTTCCTGGTAAACTCAAAGCAGGCAGTTTCCAGGCAGTTCAGGATACAATAAGGCAGTAACAAACAGCAAGCATGAATACAACATCAGAGCACATTGTGTCACCTGCTCATCTCCTTTTATCAATACAACCTGAGACTAATGGGCCTTTGGACACAGAATAGGCAATCAGACGATATTAGGTGAAGCCATAGGCTTGCTTTACCCTTTTTAGGGCAGAACACAGCCCTTGCACAAGGCAAGCACAAGCTGAGCATGTGTACCTTGTTTACCACAGGAGCAAACAGGTCTGGGCAAGCCAGAGTCCTTAGACTCAGTGGCTCCAGGTCCTTTGTCCTCTTTCTGGTGGTTGCTTCTCCCCATAACAGATGGAGGGAGAGCGGAAAATCATGCTTGGGCAAACCAGGACATATATAAGCCTATTTTGGCCTGCCTAGGCCAAAATGTTGTCCTTATTCACAGCTTCATTCCTTCCTATTGATTTGAAGTCCCTTTAAAATAGAGTGGTTGGGTTTGTAACAAAAAATGTGAGACACTCTCTACAGCTTTTACCTCATGTTCAGAGAACAGGACAGGGAACGAGGAAGTGTAAAAATTACAGATATCCCTAATCTAGGGTGCTCTGCTTCACGTATGTACACAGACTATGCATGTTTGCATAGACTACTCTACTTTAGAATTTATATAGGTGTGTGCGAAGGGTCCAGGCTTGCTTTATTCATAGCAGACTCAGTGGAGTACTGGCTAGCCATTTTGTGTCCTAGGACAGTTTAACTGGTTTATTCCAGCACTGCAGATAAGTGAATTAACTCTTGTCTGCCTTACTAACTTGCTGTAAGTAATACCAAACTAATATGTCTACTCACACAAGTAAGACTGCATAGTGCTGTATTAATCCATATGGACATCACCTTGATTCTTTGTTGTCTCAAGGATAACAGCACCATGGTCCATCTCACAGTACAGATATGCTGTAAATGTCATGCTTGGAAGTTCTTTGGTTTTGTTTCTATTATAATATAAATAACAGACTTCTTGTAAGCTTAGCTTTATTTTAAATTTTGGTGCTCAAATTTAGTCTGTACATTTCAATGTACAGCTCACCCCCAGTTACTTATAGCAAATCTTCTTTTATGTGTATTTGAGCTACAGTAGACTGAATGAACTTGGTACTTGACCTGCTACATTTGTTATTTGGCTGTACAAACTGTGCGCTTAGAAAAAGGCAATTTAAGGAAGCTATTCATCTAATTTCTCTTCTGTTTTCTTTTGTGAGCTGAGAAATTCCAGGAAACTAACTCTGTTGGTGTTTCGAATATTTTATGAATGTATATTATTTTAGTAATGTTTTTGCTCCAAGTTGCAATGTGGCATTACATTTTTTTTCCTGCAAAGTATTTGTAATTTTGAAAAGTTGACAGAAATTGGCAAATATTCGGTACACTAAAAATTGAAGTAGTATTAATATTGTGTGTTCATTGTATCACTTGCTATATAGTAATCTGCTATTGTGTGTATTTAGGGGCTTGCTTTTTTTTTTTCTAGGATTATAGTCAAAGCATATGTAGGAACCTACAGACTTGCCAATGAAATGATAAGCAACAGAAATCAGAATATGATTTTTAAAATGTTATTTTGCATTTTACACAAAGGTAGTCTACATGATGTCCACATAAATAATACTGTATTATTGTCATTACTGTAGAATAAAAAATTCATTACCACTAGAAACTGCATTAAATTAGAAATGAAAAATATAATTCAGTGAGTATGTAATATCACGGTTTGAAAAGAACAGAAAACTGTAGAAAACAAAAAAATAATAATGTGCATAGCAAACAAATCTCAGTTATAAAAATTTTTAACTTTAGAGTGATTATCTATGTCAAGATTTTATTAAATGATTAGTTTTCCTAATTATATTATAACAGCAAAATTTTCTTTTAGAAATTAAATAAGCATCATAAAGTATTTGAATTTCTCTCACAAAATAACAGATTGGATATATGAGTCTTTGTCTTAGTGATACTTCTGTAAATGTTTGTATTTGAAGTTTCTGGGCTTTGGCTGTGAAAGATGGTTCAGATTATTGACTATGATTTTTGGTTTAGTGTCTGGCTAGTGAAAGCTCTTTGTTCCAAATAGTCTGGCAAGTCACTCAGTTCATGTGCTGAGTACTGGGATCTCCAGCACTGAATGCACTGAAATCACATCTGAGGAATGTGTTAACTGAGTAGCAATTTTCTGTTCTGAGAATTCTATTTCTGATCATATTTGTTTCTTATCATGCCTCTCTTCCCTCTTGCCCACATGCATAATCTTTTGTCAAAAGCCATGGCTTCAGATAAATTTGCTACAGTTTTCCAGAGTGATATATTTATACTATAAATGCTCCCCAAAATGTATAAGTTAATGAAGAACTGACAAACAGCAAAGTGTATCCTTCGTAGGAACTTAAATACAGTCCTTTTTTCCCCAAATGGCAGCAAACAATTTTAAATAATTTGCTGATAAATAATCTTCATACTATGAAAGAACGAATGCCACATTACAGAGCTTACTCTTTCATAATCAGATTACAATGGTGAGGAATTCGGAAACTGCACCTTTGATTGGTTTATTTCAGCTACCAGAAAGATTAAACTTCCTAATTTAACAAAGTTAAAATGAAAAGTGGAAAGCAAAATGATTTCATGCTTTCCTCCTACTCCTGCTTTCATTTGTTGGTGAAGAAGTGAGGAGTGTTCTAGCTATGGTGACCTACTTCTAGTAACATTGCAAGGTTACAAAGAAAAAGAAGTACACCATCATCTCATATTTTACACAGGAATAGGGGACTATTGAAGAGACATTTATATTTATGTCACTAAGGCTTACAGTATATAAAAGATATAAAGGTGACTCTGAACCAGATTGCAATAATCTTAAAAATATCTTTTTTAGATTTCATCAAAACACAGGACTAAAGATTTTTTTTTTTCTGCACTATATAACTGGGAATGTATTTATAAGTTCAAGAAAGCAATACTTTAAATAGTACTTTGACCAATATAGCACATCTAAATTCTCCTCCTTTCTTGTTTATTGTATCTTGTGTGATATACTTTTTTTTTTTCATTCTACCTGCCTTCACAGTGGCCTTATGTGGTAGGAGAGTTTTATCCCTGTTTTCAAATTGGTTAAACGAAACCACTAGAAGGCTGTTTTTCACACTTGGTTGTGAAGGTTTGGTTTTTCTGATGAAAACCAAACCCAGCCTGACTACACACAGTGGTGTTTAAATAGGAATTTAGATGTGTTTCCTAATCTGACTAGTTTAGGTCAGGCTGGTGGCAGGGGGTGGTGGTGGAGAATGGAACAGCTCTTTGTTACTGTTCAGGAGAAGATCTATTATGTGGTTCTAAAAGATGCATTAGCTGGGACAGCAGTTTCACCCAAGCAATACAGGAGAGATGTGCCTGCTACATGGCAGAAAAACTCCCATTGGCAATTCAGTGCTCTGCTAGTTTAAGGCTCATTTGAATGTTGTAATAAGAGAAATTGGATCATTGGTTGTAAAAGAATAATAATGAGAAAGTCTATTATCATTCATTGGTTTGCTGAAAGGAATAAAAAGCCAAAGCACTTCATCTCTTTGCTTCTCTCTCTAATCTCTTCCACTAACCCTGGCTAACCAGAAAACACATAAGCCTTGCTGGTTGTTTTCTATCTGGGGGGAGAGAGGGTGGTGTGGGTCCCTTCTGGGCTTTCTTTGTCTGGGACAAAAATTTGGATTTCTGTATTATTTTCTAAATTGTATATAATTGTAAATACTGTGTAAATACTTCGTGTATATATGCTTGTAAATTTAGCTTTGTTGTTAATGTAGCTGTATCTTACTGACAAGCCGTCTGAGCTGGTCTGGTAAATTTCAGCTGGGGAGGGGAGGGGGAAGTTCCCGACCCACTAAAAGTGCACAGGCTGGTCACCTCTCTTGTCCTCTTGACATACCAAGTGATTGTATCATGACCTGTGCTCTTCCAGGCTAACAGACATGTAAAAAGTGCTTGTAGCAGGATGAATCAGTAATTTTCAAATTGCTTGTGAATCATTAGTTTGAACAACATCCAACAGCCTAGAGCTTTCCAACTAAATGATACTTTGCACTGTCAGAAAACCCAGTGGCAACCTTTGTTGACTTCAGATAAATGGCATATATACTCTTTGAGAAATTCTGCTTAACAATGATCTATGTTTACATGTCCACGATTTTTCTTTTCATTTGGTATGTGATGCTCTGTTTTGTCATTAAAAGACTTTGCATCTCAGAATGCTTATTGGAATTACTAATATCAACAATGATCATCCCAAAATATAAGTCTGATTGGAAAATTTTAGAATAACCATCTGTGCAAAGGCAAAAAAGCAACGAATGTTCCCTCTGCTCAAGATGGTTAAACTTATTGTAGCGATCATAAATGGAGAATCCATACCATGTGGCTGATCCTGCTCTAGTCTGCCTTGCCTGCTTGCACTGTGTAAGATCATCTTACAAGTCAACTTGCCCATGTAAAAGCAGAGAAGCACTTGATTTAGCACTCATGTATGCTTTTAAGTGTTATATTCAAAGTGATAATAGCCCACAACCCTGAGAATGTAGTCTATGGAGACTATAAATGCCATTCACGTTACTGTTAATGAGCTACCTGAACTCTTCTGTGTACAAACTGTTGCAACGTGTGGCTGAGTAGCAGGAAGATACCTTTTTCATGTGGTGAAGTCTCATTATGTTTTAGGCTATTTGACTGCCAACGACTTTACTTCAGTTTACATGGAAAACACATCTGGCTGCTGTCTTTTTTCAAGGTTCATCTTAAGAGTTACATTTGGTAGTTGCTTCCAGAAGTTTTTGACACAGTGGAATATCCCTGGGCCTTCTGTTTCTTTCTTCCGGACAGTGATAATAAAACACTGCTGCAATGATTTTTTTTTAAATGAAATTACATTTCCATGATTGCAATCAGGAAGGTACAATTCTGCAGTTCATGTGTAAAATTACATTTTAATCTCACATTAAACTTCGTTGTGTACATATGTTTATGGAAGATGCAAAGATAGATTTTTCTACTTTTCCCTTTTTTTTAGATCAGAGGACTAGACGTCTGGATTTTTTTTATTTAATCACTGTTTTGGGAAATAAAAATCCATTCCTCTGGTGTATAAAGGGTAATTAGGGGTCTAAACCAAGTACTTTGAAGAGGACTACCTAACTACAATTGTGGGGGTATGTTTGTGTGAAAGAATTTTGGGGTTTTAGTGTGTTTTGCTGTAAGCTAATGTCCAGATTTTTAAGTGGAATTTGAAATTATACACCTGAGTAAGACGCTAGTAAAAATCCTTTTTCATATTTCCCTCAGTTTTTCTCATTACTGAGTGAAGAGACAGGGTTGTAAGGACAATGATGTCATGCAAACATTAGCAGCCTCAGAGATTAAGACAGTCTTTTGAAGAATGTCTGAGATTACATTTAAGTTGTTTCAAACCCATCATTAAAGAAAATAGTCTGGAAACCATTCCTGATAATTTGTCCAGCCATACGAATTCTTAAGTGTATTTTGCAAATTTAAAAACAAAATTGGCTGTATTATTACAATAGCAATTTTTTTTCTACATGAAAAAAATGGTTTATTGACATTTTCATACCACTAATTATATAGAATCATAGAATGGTAAGGTTGGAAGGACACCTCAAGGATCATCTAGTTCCAACCCCCTGCCATAGGCAGGGACAGCTTACTCAAGGCCTCGTCCAACCTGGCCTTGAACACCTCCAGGGAGGGAGCAGCCACAACACTTTCTTTCTTTTGAATTTAATTGGATTTTACTTTAATATACTTAAAAATCTGAATCCTTGGCATCCTTCTTTCTCATCTAGTAATGACTGAGTTCAATGACATACACTACTTTGTTACACTCCATTGTATTCATCATGCAGTGTCCTCAGATCCCTGCTTCACCATTCTGAAACACAGAATGGCTGAGCTTGAAAGAAACATCTGCAGGTCATCCAGTCCAGCACCTTTACTCAAGAAGGGCCACCTACAGCAGTTTACTCAGAACCACATCCAGTCAGTTTTTGAATACCTCCCAGGAGAGGGATTCCACAATCTCTCTGGGCAGCTTTACGGCTCTAAGATTACTGTCAATATACTGTAATTATGAGAGACCTTACATTTAAAATACAGTAGGTAACAGATACATGTGAATATGTGGCTGAAGAAACTAGATTAGCAGCTGTCCTCTGATTTGTGCAAATTTGTGTCTGTTGCACAAAACTTCAGCTATGGAACTACAAGGAAAGGAGAATTGCATGGAATTGTGACATACCCAGTGGCAACAGAGCCTCATCCAGAAACATGGACATTCTTCAGCTTTTGATTAGAAAGCAAAGCAGGACTGGCTCTGAATATAAATCCTCAGAGGAAATCACAGGCTGTTTAGGTACTCACAGGCTGTTTAGGCACTGTAAATTCTGAACAAATAGTATAGACTCATAGAATAATAGAATCATAGAATGGTAAGGTTGGAAGTGACCTCAAAAATCATCTGGTCCAGCCCCACTGCCAGAGCAGGATTACCTAGAGCAGATCACACTGGATCGCATCCAGATGGTTCTTGAATATCTCCAGAGAGGAAGACTCCACAACCTCCCTGGGCAGCTGGTTCCAGTGCTCTGTCACCTTCACAGTGAAAAAATTCTTCCTCAGGTTCACATGGAACCTCTTATGCCTCAATTTCCCTATTGCCCCTTGTCCTGTCAGCAGAAAATTTTGCCTCTGTATACTATCCTGAGGCAAACTAGTTGTATTTTACATTGCACTGTATCTTCTTCTATGTCAGTATGTATTTATAAATACATCATAATACTAGCATAGCAGTCATTTAAATGCAGCTTTTTGAACCTTTGTGTGTCCAGTGAGAAAGGCTTTGAGGTGTTCTTTATCTGAAATGCAACCAGCACATAACCAGCTTCCAAAGTTTAAAGAAAGT
Source organism: Ramphastos sulfuratus (assembly GCA_013399055.1). Classification (NCBI taxonomy): domain Eukaryota; kingdom Metazoa; phylum Chordata; class Aves; order Piciformes; family Ramphastidae; genus Ramphastos; species Ramphastos sulfuratus. The sequence continues at coordinate 35,531 of WBNM01030230.1, forward strand.
AAAACTTAGCTTTACATATATATGCGGATATGAACTCATGCATATATATCAAAATAAACATATACTGTTAATATATGACATGATTTTACCAACAGGGGGATATGTGAGCACTCCCCCAAGGTGTTAGACCGTCAGGGTGGAGTGTCTGTGGGAACAGGGCTTTATGGTGGAATCAAATTTAATAAATAAAAGATTGTAGAAAAGAACAGTTGTACTTAATGAGCCTTTTCCTAAGTTAGCTTTTTACTGCTAAGTTCACTTTTTACTGCTAAGAAGTTTGGAGATTTATAAGTAACTATTCTTTTGTACTTCAGCTTTCTGATTGATGTGAAACCAATAATGAAAATATTAATAGTTTTTGACAGAAAACCAGATATGATGTCATAAAGCCCAAGCCATTATAATGATTTCATTTAAAAAAAAAAAATAGTTGGGAGAAAGAGAATATCTGTAGTGAGCAAAGCTCACACTGAAGAAAGGAATACCTAATTTCTTTAGGATCGTGCTACAGATTTTGTATAGGCCACTCTCCCAGTAATGCTTCTGTCACAAAAGCATGTTACTAAAACATGAATGTAATGCTTATTGAACTGTTCTCCAGTGTCACCACTGCTCACACATCCTTTTGTTAAGTTTGATGTATTTTTATTTTCAGCTTTTAAAGTTGTCTCCCTTTATTTGCATTCTGGCACCTGAGATTTAATGTAGTGGTATCTGTTTAGTTACTTAAGGAACATTTACCACTACTTTGTGCTTGTGCTCTACGTACGTGAAGGTGCACAGCCAATATGGAATGCTTTCTGGAATGGAAGTATTTAATATGGCCTATTTGTAATGAAGGTATTCAAAATTAATAATGATATAAATTTTGATATCCAGGCAGAGATTGTTAATAACTATGAAAACTGTTTATTACCATTAAATCTCGCCACAAAACTTATATACAAGGTTCAAAAACGCACGGTTTGGAAATGTATACATACAGGGAACAGGCAAAACTGGAAAACTTTAAAGGCAACTAGCATAAGCAAACATTTTTACTGGTAGAGAAGGTTTGTGCGGTCACTTACACCGCTTGCAGTTGATTACCCTGCTTAGCCACTGGATGGGCGCAGGAAGCTCTTTCTGCTTATGGCAGAAGGCAATCAATGATTACAAGAGGCTTGAAGTATTTACTCACAAAAATATCACGGGAAAACAATACCCAAGCACGTGGTGGGGCTGCTGCCGGGCCGAAAGCTGCTGGAGGCTTTGAAGGGAGGCAGACGATCTCTGACCTGGTCCTGGCTGTCTTGGCAGCAGACTTTCATGTGCAGGCAGGACGTGGAGGCAGGACGTGCAGTCTCGGTGTGCAGTCTCGGTGTCACGCTGGCTGGTCCTGGCTCTCTTGGCAGCAGGCCGACCGCATGGATGCCTCAGCAGGCACGGACACAATAGCAGAGCGAGAGAGGAGCGAGAGCAAGCGAGCGAACTTGTGCTACCTGCTCATCCTTTATATAGTTCAGCCCGAGACTGATGGGCCTTTGGACATAGACTAGCCAATCGAGATGGCACTTTGCCCAGTTTGCCCATATTAGGTGAAGCTGGGGCTTTTGTGGCCACCACCCCCAGCTCGGAAGTGGGGGGGGGGCAGGGGAGCATGCCTGGGCAAGCCAGGACATGTACAAGCCCACCTTGGCCTTTTCAGGCCTACCACGACACTGTTAAAGGAAAAACAGCTTTTGGTGCAAATTGTCATTAGTAGTAGAGCAGTAAGCAGTGAAAACTAGATTTGATTGTTTGTTTTGTAATCTTTGTCAGTTGTAAAGACTAAATTGGTGTGTTGTTCCAGTTACTGGCTTTTTTTACTTTAAGATCTGATTAAATACCCCTTGAAGTCAGAGGAAACCGTTTTCCAGATTTAACAAATGTTAGCATCTGTCTTAAAACTGGAACATGTACAGGGCTTTCCATAAAATCCTATTCTGCATTGCATCCATCCTCAGACTGTTTGTACTACTGTGTTGTTAAATCTATGTTCCAGTAGTGGTATAAGAATTAGAACTGCTCTCTGCCATGTATTTGTTTCTTCATTAGTTCTTGAGGCAGAAAAATATGAAATGGATTAAATTCTTTTTGATGAGAGCATTTAATTTGTTAATTATTGTCCTGCTGACTAGGGATTTTTATATGCTTACACAGATTCTTATTCGTGTTTGAGAAGGTGATCGCAGAAATTTGTAGTTCCTGTGGGTAGGTTCTCCTTACAGGTTGCCTTCATCAATGTCAGATTTAAGTTTAAAATATTTCTGAATGTTAGTATAGAAGCAAGAAGACAGATTTAAGATTGTTTCACATATTTTGGTCAAGTACATTTCACATATCAGAAAGACTTATTGGGAATTGCTGATTTTACCTGCCTGTAAAGATATCATGTTAAATATAGGTGAGTATTTTACTTTTTTTGAGCACATAAGGAATACTTACTAAAGCTGAGAGCAAAGAGATGCAGGTGCTGAAATGAGTAATACATTTTAAAATATGATACCTTAGGGAAACTACCCAGGAGGTTCCAGGACCATCTGTCTGGAAGAAATGAACTAAATTTGCGTCATAAGGGAGTTAAGATATTAAAATTTAAGGTTGGGTCTGGGATGACAGTTCTGTGAAACACCAAGATGCAGAAATGATGTATTCTCAGGGATTCACCAAAGAACAGAAATAGTCAGGTAGAAAGTGGAAGAAGTTAGGCTGCTGAAAACTGAATGTACTGATACATTTGCACAAATGCTAAGAAATAAGATGAGAAAATGGAATATCAGTGCTGGGTGAGTGCAGCCCTGAGTGACAGGATAGGAAGAAAAGTAATCAGTGAGACACTCTGGTACATGGTTACAAAACATACAGGGAATGTAGACTAAACCTTTCTGGCAGTGGAAGCTATGTCTTTTGTCAAAGACAGCTTGAAGTGAGAGAAATTAATAAACTTCAACAAGTAATAAGGAGTCCTGCACAGGCTGAAAATATATGCTTTTATAGTTAGAACAAGGTATTGGACTTATGTCCTATTATACTAGGCACATGAAAAGTTAGATGAGTTGAATTCCCCCTAAAGTGTCAACCCTTCTAATCTAAGCTGCATGCAAAGTTTTTTTTTCGACATATTTAGATTCACATTCTGATATTCTTCCATACTGAAGAAATTTTTGTCTGGAAATCAAATATGTCAATTTTATGTTTGAGGGAAACAGAAATAGAGCAATATACTTGATCTACCCTATCCCATGCACTGAGCATATTGGGTGGAAAAATGACCATATCACCTATGGGTATTAGGAAGACAGCTCTTGATTCGCACTACATGTAATTACTTCCTGTATGATTCTGTGTGTGTATGAAAACACCTAAAGTTTTAATTTCAGCAACAGGGTAACTATCTTAACAATAAAAGCCTGTGTTCTCTCTTCTGTCTGAAAAAAAAACCTGTGCAGCTTTGATCTGATTGAAAGCTTAGAGTGCAACTATCAATTAAGCTATTACTTTTCAAGAAAAATACCTTTTCAAAGTGCTTCTTACATGTCTTTTGTTTTGGAGTCAAACCACAAAACCAGAGTTGGTAAAGACTTCACATACTGTAGATCTTCAGGGATAAAAGTGGTGGGTGCTACATTGCTTTAGACACCAATTTCAGAACAGGAAAATAGAGTAAGTTCGTTCCATAAGCTCTCCTTTCCCTGTTACTCTTAATTATTGCTCTAGCTGTCAAACCATCACGAAATTAAAAAGCCACAACAAGTACTGCAATATTAGTGGCTGTGTTTTCATTGTGCGGTCTTCCTGTCAACTCCGTTTTATCCATATAATGTGCTTTCTGACAGTTTTATACAGCAGCTGTGAGTGTGCCACTTTCAAATTCAGAGATTACATCTATCCATTCAATGGCAATAAACCCAAAGATCTGTTGTAATAGACTGCCACTACAGCCACTGCAGTGAGATTAGTTTCCTAAAATGAGTATAAGTCCAGGTGTATTTAAGTAAGTATTAAGAGCCTGGAGTTTTATAATATTGTATATGGATTTGTAGGTATGTTGTGTAAAAATAAATGCAAATACATGCTTAATTGATGTTAGAAATCATTATGGTTACAACAATTTTATTTCCAATATAAGTTTTTCTGAATTAGATACGTAAGTTTTGTAAGTCTTGGCATGTAAAGTTTTCTATTGGCATTTAAAGTTTACAATTTTGAAAAGAAAAGCACTGGTCAAGCTCCTGGGCTGCAGCTCTGAGTGATGATGCTTGCCTCCATGCCTAGTTCCTACATAAGGAAGTCCCTGACACTTCCTCCTACAGGGGTGTTACGAATGATGCAAAATTAATAATCTATATTAATTTTAACATCCAGGCAAAGATTGTTAATAACTATGAAAATTGTTTATTGACATTAAATCTCGCCAGAAAACTTATTTACGAAGTTCAAAATGCATGGTTTGGAAATTTATACATGCAGGGAACAGGCAAAACTGGGACACTTTGAGAGGTACCTAGCAAACACAAACATTGTACTGAAAGAGAAGGTTTTTGCAGTCAATATACTGCTTGTGGTTGATTATCCCGCTTAGCCACTAGATGGATGCAGGAAGCTCCTTTCTGCTTATGGCAGAAGGCAATTAGTGAGGCTTTAAGTATTCACTCACAAAATATTATCAGACAGTACCCAAAGCATGTGGAGGGGTTGCTGTTGGTGGTCTCAATGCCGTTAGAGGCTTTGGAGTTTTCCCAGGCTCTTTTCTGAGGAAACTGGGAGTCCGGCACAGTCTCTGACCTGGTTCCTCTTGACTCCTGATTCAGCAGAAGCCTTGCAGAGGGGCAGGCAGGATACAATGCCATGTGCAGTCTCAGCACAAGGTAATGCTGGCTACGCAGGCCAATCGTCTGCAGGCATTTAGAGCCTGTTCCTGGTCGTAGAGTTCAGAATGCAATGAGGCGGCAGCAGCACACCCTGCTACCTGCAAATCCCTTTTTATAATGCAGCTGGAGACTAATGGCCCTTTGGACATAGATTAGCCAGTCAGAATGGTGGTTTGCTAAGCTTGACCATACTAGGTGAAGCCGTAGGCTTGCGTTACCCAAATTTGGGCAGAGCACAGGCCTTGCACAAAGCAACCGTGTGTACTTCGTTTACCACAGGATGCAAAACAAGTCTGGGCAAGCCAGTCTTCAGACTCAGTGGCTCCAGGTTCTTTGTCTTCCTTCCCACGGTTGCTTCTCCCAAAAACAGAGGAATAAACAGGGGAACATGTCTAGGCAAGCCAGGACATGTATAAGCCTCTTTTGGCCTGCTTAGGCCTACCACGACAAGGGGCTACTGCAGTACCACTTGCTGGTGCACCTTCTGTGCCTAGTGGTACAGCAGGACCAGCTGTGTTAGTCTGGAGGTCGAGTGGTGAAGTGGGTTAGGGAGTTACCCGCCCCNTGCTGTGCTGCAGGATGAGATCCCACCGTTGAGCTGCAGACTCTCATAGTGTTTTTATGAGGGCCAACTGGAAAGTTGCAATTGCAGAGCAATTTAGTGAGTGAGTTTGGTGTTTGTTGGTTTTTTTGTTTGGTTTTTTGTTTTTTGTTTTTTTTAATCTTTCTTTTAGAAGGACAGAAATGTTTAGCTTGTAATCCAAACAATTCAGTATATGATGGGCTCTGGCATAGCACTTCTTGGCTCTATGAAAAATCTATTATTCTACTTTATAATAGCTTTTATAGATACTGACTTTGATATGTAACTTACCTATACAAAATCACTTCAGGGAAAAAAAATGTTGGTAATTTTTGTGAGGTTTTTTTTTTGTTTGTTTTTTTGATGGATTGTCGTTTGGTAGTTTTTTTGCTTTTCTTTAAGTTGTCTGTTGTTTATTGTTTGTTAATGCATAGCAGAATAACCATTGTGGATGGGCAGTGCAGCACTAGAACAAGTTGTGACATGTCTTTGTTGTCTTTCAACATTTAGCCAGAGAAAGCCATGGCTAAGCTTTTCCAATGCTTCAGCAGTTGCAGCTAGAGCAGGAGAATGGACCAAATTACTTCCTTGGATCTTTATTGTAAAACTATGCTACAGATAAACAAAATTGTTTATTTACAGTGATTTTGCTGTCAATTGAAAACTAAACAATGTTTCCATATTACCTCACATAATAATGAATCTTCACTTAGAAAATAATCCATCTCAGGTTAGGTCAGCTCTTGTGTACCATGATGTAATAATAGTGAAAGCACTTTCTTTCTCTTCTTCCCCCCTGCCCCAAGATAAATGGGTACAGAAATTTAGAATGGATGCATTTCTTAGGTACTTTATACATATGTCATCTTTCCAATAATAAATTACAGAAGCAGATAAGGAGCTAATAGAAGTCTTTGGGAAGATGTAATGGTCTTGAATAGCTGTAGTTTGAGGAATTAGATTGGATGGTACTGGGTAGTCTATTACATAACTGAGAGTAAGTAAGAAGAAATAAGACAGCAAAAGTCACTGCTGTGAAAGGTAATAGTTTAAAAGTTTAAAAAAATTAATCACTGGAGATGTCAGAGGGGAGAATAATAAGCCAATGAGATTATCTACCAGAGAGCCACTTTATTTGAAGGAAATAAACAAATTAGTCGGCACATCAAGCAAAGAACAGATCAAGAAAAATGAGGATAAGAAGTGCTAGCCAGGGGAAGCAATAAGAGTATGAGACCCTCTTTTCACTTCAGCTCTTGAGATTTTTCATCATTAGTAGGAATAAATGAATTCTAATATGCGAGGAGTGAATAAAAGGCGCCATTTGTAGATCATCAGTTTCTGAGCTACAGCACGTTTTCAGCTGCTTGTTTGTAGATGTAATTGCAGAAAAATAATATTTGCTTTTATTTTATAATCAAGATTTTGTAAGAGTGCCATGGGTTAACACCAGCAGGTGACTAAGCACCGCACAACTGCTCACTCGCTGTCTCTACCCAGTGGGATAGGAGGAAGAGAATTGAAAGGGTAAAAGTGAGAAAACTTACAGTTTGAGATAAGAACAGCTTAATAATGGAATTAAAATATTGTAATAATAATTAAGAGGAAAAGAACAGAGAGAAATAAAACCCAAAAAAGACAAGTGATGCAAACGAAAACAGCTGCTCACCACCAACCCACCAATGCAAAGCCAGTCCCTGAGCAGCAGCCTTCTCATTAACCTTCCACCTCATTTTACTGATGAGCATGATGTCATATGGCATGAAATACACCTTTGATCAGTTGGGCCCGGATGTCCCAACTCTGTCTCCTCCCATCTTTTTGTGTGCCCTCAGCCTCCTTGCTGGTGGGGTGATGTGAGAAGTGGAAAAGGCCTTGACTCAGTCTAAGCACTGCTTCCAGCAGTAAAGCATCACTGTGTTAACATTATTTCCAGCACAAATCCGAAACATAGCCACATGCAACTTACTATGAAGAAAATTAACTCTCAGCCAAAACCAGCACAGACTGGTACAAGAAAGCTAATGCAGTCAAACTCTATTTATGCACATTTCTGAGACTTGCATCTTCATAAAGGTTTGTGGACGTTTTGAAATACTGTATTACAAAGAAAATTCCTATACTACATTTAACACCAATAAAAAATCAGAACACTGCATTTGTTGGTATGCTTGGTTAAAGTCGTAGTATTTTCCATCTTCTTCTATTCCAGGGTTTTTTGGTTTGTATTTTTTTTTTATTTCTTCCACACTCCCTTCTTGAGTCATACATAGTGAAGTCTGTTTGACTTTCTTTGTGGTTTTAACATATGCTTCATTTTTACAGACGATGTGTGAGCAGATGTTGACAAAAGTTTGAAAACAGTTGGAAAATAAAAATCTAAGTAAAATGGAATTTTCAGATTTGCTTGGTTGAGCAGAGTCTATAGGTTAAATGGTTTCTTTTTTTCAAATGGATTCTGGGCTTCTTAACATGCAAGTAATTTAATTTTTTTTTTTTTTTTATTTTTTTTTTTTTTTTTTTTTTGTTATTTTTTTTTCCTTTGGGTTTTTTTTTNGATTTTCATTCAGTTCACTGCCCTAAAGCAAACTTCACTCTCTGGAAACATCTTTATTAAAGCCATATGTTCTTTTCTTTTGAACTGCAGCTCACCACAGCCACCTTGGATGGCAAACTCCAACTGTTTATACCCTGATATTTACCAGCCAGAGGAGCTTTGGCCCTGGTATTTAGAGAAAAGTGACTTGCGGAGAGAAAGAAGACTGGTAACTGGCCACAGGCAAGCAGGAAAATATTCCATTTTAAAGTATAGTTTTCTTCTGACATTGTTTTCTACAAGTTCTTCAGACTTTTCCCAGAATTTTTCTATTGTATAATCTTACCTTTATTGCAAAAATAAGGCTAAAGGATCAAGAAAATAAAGCTGCTCAATCTGACTTTATTCTAGCAAATCACCACAGAAGCTGCTTTCAAAGGACTTCTTGGGTTTTTATACTGTAGTCTATTCTGCAGTGCTTTGCTAGACTGAGACCACTTTACTGTAGATTGGAAATGCAGTTAAATTAACTGTTCCATTTTTAAAGCTAGATCTGCCTGTTACCAAATACTTCAATTAATCCAGAAGAGAGAATTGTATGTCTGTCTGAAATGCCTTTGAGGTTACTGCAATCAGCATGGATATTGCTTGAAGGAAGAATTTTGCTGGTTTACCTTTTTTTCTGCATTCTGTCAATGTTTTAGGGCACATGCGAGAAAGACCTTCTCTTTAAAATATTACCTTTGTGCTACAGTCTGATATTATTAAAACATATTTAAATGTAAAGAAACTATATCTGTCTTTTAATAACTGTTAAGATATTTTAAAAATATGCACTACATTCATGAATTATGAGCCAGACTGGAATTTTTACCTTCACCATATGGATCCTAGGGATGGAGGGGTTCAAAATAAATTTAGTTAACTTTCTCACCTGCATTCGCTGGACTCCACAAATACAGCCAATAGTGTGGTGCATAGTACCACACAGAATCATAGAATGGTAAGGTTGGAAGGGACCTCAAGGATCATCTAGTTCCAACCCCCTGCCATAGGCAGGGACACCTCCCACTAGTACAGGTCACTCAAGGCCTCGTCCATCCTGGCCTTGAACACCTCCAGAGCAGCCACACCTCCCTGGGCAACCTGTGCCAGTGTCTCACCACCCTCACTGTAAAGAACTTCCTCCTAACATCCAGTCTAAATCT
>WBNM01030230.1:45045-61029 GCA_013399055.1 Ramphastos sulfuratus
AGTGCTCCACCCATCAAGTCCATGTTTTTCCAGTTTGGTGACCTGGATGTCATGTGGGACAAAGTCAAATGCCTTACTCAGGTCCAGGTAGATGACATCAGTTGCCCTTCCCTTGTCCACTGTCGCTGTGACTTTGTCGTAAAAAGCCACTAAATTTGTCAGGCAAGATCTGCCCTTGGTGAAGCCATGCTGGTTACCACCAATCACCTCTGCTTTGTTTTCCATTTGCCTTAGCAGAGCTTTCAGCAGGATCTGCTCCATGATCTTGCCAGGCACAGAGGTGAGGCTGACTGGTCTGTGGTTCTCAGGGTCAAGCTTTTTCCTTTTCTTGAAGATGGGTGTTATGTTTGCCCTTCTCCAGTCAGCAGGAACTTCACCAGTCTGCCATGACCTTTCAAATATGATGGACAGTGGTTTGCCAACTTCATCTGCCAGTTCCCTCAGGACCCGTGGGTGCATCTCATCAGGCCCCATAGACTTGTGCACATTCAGACTTCTTAGGAGCTCACGAACATGATCTACTATAGTAGGCAGATCTGCCTGCTCCCCATCCATACTTTTGCCCTCTGGAACTTGGATGTTGTGGTTGTCATAGTATTTGCAAAGAAAGTGTTCCTGAGCCATAGGTTGCAACTTCCTTAGTACTGACCAACTCTTCTGAGAGTTTGAAACATAGGTGAACTGTAATTTTTACTATTATTCCTTTTTAAAGCAACATTTTTTAAAAACATAAGAATAATATGCTCAAGGAAGAGGATGCAGGAAAACTGAATGCTTGCTGCAAGCATGGAGGTTACAACAGTCCCCATGGGACTGAAATAAAAGGGAAATGCTTCCATTTTCTAGATCTCCTACCTTCTAGGACTATTTGTTATCAGTCCACTGTCAACCAGTGTGTATCCCAAAGCATTCTTTTAATCTTAGGCTAGTTTGATCTCTGCAGGAGGAGCCCTTCTTCCAAATCTTCCAGTAGTTGGAAAGTTGCCTGGCAGAAGAAGACCTGGGGGTGTTGTCTGACAGTAGTCTGAATGTGAACCCACAGTGTGCTCAGGTGGCCAAGAAGGCTAACAGCATCCTGGCTAGTATCAAAAATAGCGTGGCCAGCAAGAGTAAAGAAGTGATTGTGCCCCTGTACTCAACACTGGTGAGGCCACACCTTGAATATCGTGTTCAGTTTTGGGCCCCTTACTACAAGAAAGATGTTGAGGTGATGGAGTGTGTCCCGAGAAGAGCAGCAAAGCTGGTGAAGAGTCTAGAGAACAGCTTATGAGGAACAGCTGAGGGAACAGGGATTGTTTAGTCTAGAGGAGAGGATGCTGAGTGGAGACCTTATTGCTCTCTATGACTACCTGAAATGAGGTAGTAGTGAGGTGGGGGTCAATCTCTTCTCTCTAGTATCAGGTGGTAGGAGAAGAGGAAATGACCTGAAATTGCACCAGGTGAGACTTAGGACATTAGGAAAAAAATATTTAGGGAAAGGTTTAGAATAGGTTGCCCAGGGAGGTGGTGGGATCACCATCCCTGGAGGTGTTCAAGAAATGTGTGGACATAACACTTTGAGACATTGTTTAATGGCCATGGTGGTGTTAGGTCCATGGTTGGACTTGATGATCTTAGAAGTCTTTTCCAACAAAACAATTCTATGATTCTGTGATTATCTCTTGAAGTGAGTCTGGTGCTTTCTTGCTACTTTCACCAAGGACTTTTGCTGGGCAGAAAGCCTTTTGGTGCATTTTAGCCATGTCAGTAGCAGCAGCAGCAGCACCAGCTGAACAGAGACTTGCAGTCTTCCAGAACCTGCAGACATGCTGCTCTTTGGTAGTCCTAAAATTTGTTAACTTCTTTTTCCCTCAGTGGGTGAGAGAGAATTTGCCCCATCACACAGGCACTAGGACCTTTCAAATGGAAATTCACTACTTTTTTTTTTTTTTTAGGTTAAAAAGAAAAAGAAAGGGATTTTTTTTTTCCCCAAGCTCATCAGAAATGCTTAAATGCTTGTGGTTTTAAGAATGGAAAACTTTAGCTGACACGCTTCAAGTCTGGCAAAATTAAGTGCTTAAAAGCAGGTTTTCTGATGGCAAATAAGATGAAAAAACAATTGTGGATGATACCATCTTATAATATTATGCTTTAAATTTTCATATTCACTATGTTTTCCTTCTGAGATCTGTTTGGTAGAAGAAGACAGTTTATACTTAATTACTGAAGGTACAGTCAATGAAAGATTGCTCTTCAACATAATCATGTATCTACAGAAGCATGATGCCTTTGGTTTTATACAAGGAAACCTAACAGTTTATATTTTTGGTTGCTGGCATAAAGACAAGACTAATTAAAATTAGACAGTCCTAAATGCAGACAGGAAACCTTCCTGGTTAGCTAATGCAGATAGTGTATCTCAGCTATAAAAACTGACACTGTAAGTGCCAGTATTTAACAGATCATTGTGAGGAATTTTGAGTTTGCTTTCAGACTGATCTGAGGAGAAGTGACATCTTAGGAAAATTAAAGTCTGGCTTTCAAGTAATGTGACCATGTCTGAGGAAGGCTGTTGGCAGTAGAATAATCTAGTTTCATTAAATATTCAGTGTCATTATGCAGCATCTGTCCTTCAATATCCTATATGCTGGGGAAAGGAGTAGTGTTTGTGTGACTTCCTGTGTGCTACTTGGTGGGGGACTTTCCCAGCTGAACATCTTCTACCAAGATTGCAGAATTCTTAGAGTGGATTTGCATGGTAGCTTGGTCTGGTGTATTAAAAGTCAGAAAGCACAGGGGGAGCAGTCAGCACTGTTCTGAAGTGGATTCTGTTAAAAGCAGTTTGGTTTGCAAAATAGCAGGTACTACCCATTCTGTGTGGAATGAGAGATAATAAAATTTGGGTTGCACTGTCAGGAGAGGGGGAAGAACAAATCTTTGAATGAACTTTGCTTTCTCTTGGCTTTTTCCATATCTTTAATCCACCATGAAAGAACTGTGCTTTAGATGTATTTTTCAAAATTATATTGCTTTTCATTATACACAATGATTGCATTTAAATACACAGTTAAATGCTCCTGGAATATCTGGAAGAAGTCAGTGGCACTCACTCTTTTCTTCCATCCATTATTCTGTCATTTAATAGTACCCAATCATAATTTCAAAACTGTGCTGCGAATTGTATTTTTCTTTACAGACAATAAACAGTTCTTTTTATCTTATGGTAATTTATTTCAGGAGGAAAAAGAGCAACAATAATTGTACAAACCAATTAAAAAAAAAAACAAAAACAAAAACTGGAGTACGCCTGATAAATAAAAATTAAGTGATGTGATACGATATTCTTACAGTGTAGGATGATTTGCTTCAATGCATGAGCAGCGGTTCTAAAAGACACGCCAACGGAGATGGAAAACCAATATAATACCTTTCTTCAAACCTTGAAAGTTTAAAAGAGTAACCTTATTTAAGAACATAAAATGTTACTTTTTATCTTATTGCCTAAATAGTAGCAATGTAGCTGGAAGGGACCTCCAAAGATCATCTGGTCCAGCCCCGCTGCCAGAGCAGGATCACCTGTAGCAGATCACACAGGAATGTGTCCAGGCAGGTTTTGAATATCTTCAGAGAGGGAGACTCCACAGCCTCCCTGGGCAACCTGTTCCAGTGTTCTGTCACCCTCACAGGGAAAAAAAAATCTTTCTCATGTTTCAATGGAATTTCCTATGCCTCAACTTCCACCCATTGCCCCTTGTCCTGTCATCAGGCATCACCGAGCAGAGCCTGGCTCCATCCTCCTGACACTCACCCTTTACATATTTATAAACGTTAATGGGGGCATCTCTCAGTCTCCTCTCCAAGCTAAAGAGCCCCAGCTCCCTCAGTGTCTCCTTGTAAGAGGTGTTCCACTGCCTTCATCTCTGCACTGGACTCTCAAGCAGTTCCCTGTCTTTCTTGAACTGAGTGGCCCAGAACTGGACACGATACTCCAGATGTGGTCTTGCCAGGGCAGAGTAGAGGGGCAGGAGAACCTCTCTCAACCTACTAACCACCTTCTAATACTCCCCATAATGGCATTGGCCTTCTTGACCACAAGAGCACATTGCTGGCCCATGCTCAACCTTCCATCCACTAGGACCCTCAGGTCCTTTTCCCCTTCACTGCTCTCCAAGAGATCAGTACCCAACCTATACTGATCCATGGGGTTATTCTTTCTCAGGTGCAAGACTCTACACTTGCCCTTGTTGAATTTCATTCAATTTCTCCCTGCCCAACTCTCCAGCCTCTCCAAGTCTCACTGAATGGCAGCACAACCTCTGGTGTGTCAGCCACTTCACCCAGTTTGGTGTCATTAGCAAACTTGCTGACAGTTCTCTCTGTTCCCTCGTCCAGGTCATTGATGAATATATCGAATAGTACTGGTCCCAGTACTGACCCCTGAGGGACTCCACTAGCTACAGGCCTCCAACTAGACTCCATCCCATTGACCACAACTCTCTGAGTTCTTTCCTTCAACCAGTTCACATCCGCCTCACTACCTGATCATCCAGACCATACTGACTCAGTTTAACTGCAAGGATGCTGTGGGAGTGGGAGACAGTGTCAAATCTTCACTGAAATCAAGATAAACCACGCCCACTGCCCTACATCTGTACACCTGGTTATGTCCTCATAAAAGGCTATGAGGTTGGTCAAACATGACTTTTCCTTGGTAAAATCATGCTGACTGCTCTTAATGACCCTCTTGTCCTTGATATGCCTAAGAACAGCACCAAGGATAAGTTGCTCCATTACCTTCCGTGAATGGAGGTGAAGCTGACTGGTCTATAGTTGCCTGGGTCCTCCTTCTTACCCTTTTTGAAGATTGGAGTGACAATTGCCCTCTTCCAGTCCCCAGGCACCTGTCTTGTCTGCCATGACTTACCAAAGACAGTGGAGAGTGGTCTGGCAATGACCCCTCCCAGCACCCAGCTCCCTCAGCACCCACAGTTGCAACCCATCAGGACTAATGGATGTCCAGATTACTTAACTGTTCCCTAATGCAGTCCTCATCCACCAAAGAAAACTCCTTTGTCATGTCTTCCTCTGGGGTCTCAGGTGTCAGGGGCTCCTGAGGACAGTCTCCAGCAGTATAGATGGAGGCAAAGGAGGCATGTAGTAACTCTGCCTTCTTTGTGTCTTCTGTCACCAAAGCACCCACCTCATTCAGCACTGGGCCTACATTGCCTCTAGTGTTAGTTTTTCCTGCAATGTATTTGAAGAAGCACTTTTTGTTGTCCTTAACTTCCCTTGCAAGGTTGAATTCCAAGGAGGCCTTAGCTTTCCTAGTTGCCTCCCTGCAAACCTCTGACAACTACCCAATACTCCTCCCAGGTGGCCAGCCCTTCCTTCAATAATCTGTAGACTTCTTCCACTTGAGTTTGCTCAGCAGTTCCCTATTTAACAATGTGGGTCTCCTGGCTCCCCTTCTTGATTTCCTACTTGTAGGAATGCTCTGATCTTGAGCTTTGAAGAAGTGGTCCTTGAATATTAACCAACTATCATGGGCCCCTTTGCCTTCAAGTACCTTGCCCCATGAAATTTCCCCTAGCAATTTCTTGAAAAGGCCAAAGTTGGCCCTACTGAAGTCCAAGGTTGTGATCCTGCTTGGTGTTCTGTTCTTACTACACAAGATCATAAGCTCCACCATCTCATAATTGTTACAGCCAAGGCTGCCCTCAGCCTTCACCACTTCAATCATACCATCCTTCATGCTTAGTATCAGGTCCGGTGACACTCCTCTCCTAGCTGGCTCATCAACCATTTGCATTAAGAAATTATCATCAATGTCCTTTGTCCCCTCAGACTTCTATTTTCTAGTTTAAATAAAGCCAGATTTTTCAATGTCTTCATAGGCCATGTTTTCCAGACCACAGTTAATGTTTATACTTTCTCTTGTCCCTCGTTTCCCTGTCTAGAAACGGCCTATGTGCTATCCCAGTGCTGTGTGTGTAGGCTGAAGGCATATCTTAGTGCATTTTAAATATGGCATTCGTAATCTGACATTGCACTGTGATGCTGAGTTTGTCTACAGCTAGGTGGCATTATTGATTCATGGTCACCACCTAGATTTCTGGATTCTGCATAATTTCAGTTCATTTTTCTAACTGGCCAACACCACACTGACTTCTCATCCTGCGCCTTCAAACACCTCCAGCCCCTCCTAATTTATTATTGTCTGTACATTGGGAAAGTATGTTGTGGAAGGCCAAAATAGACCTAAACATGTCCTGGCTTTCCCAGACATGTTTTCTTCTCTCCCTCTCTCCTGTTGTTGGGAGAAGCAAGGGTGGGAAAGGAAGACAAAAGCCTGATGCCTTTGAGTCTCCTTCTCCCCTTCCAAACTTGTAAACAAGGTACCTGCATGCGTTTATACACTTGTTTGTATTTTGCCCAAATAAGAGTAAGCAAGGCCTGGTTTCACTTATGGTCAGTTTTGGCAAAGTGCCATTCTGATTGGCTAGTCTGTGGCCAAAGAACCATTAGTCTCGGGCTAGACTGATAAAAAGAGATGAGCAGGTAAAGACAATGTGCTCTGCCTCAACATGCTTCATCCTCATTACTCTCTGCTGTTGGATCCTGCCATGCTCTACATGCTACATAATAACAAACCCTGATGCTTCGGGTTTGTCTACCTGGAAACTGCCTTGCTTCAAATTTACCTGGGAATTGGCATTAAGTGCCTTCATGCAATAGGCTCACTTAGCCAATGTGACATCGTGCCCATCTGCACATCCACAAGACATCCTGCCTGCACCTCTGAAAGCCTCTGTGCCAAGTCAGGAGTCGTCCAAGAGGAACCAGGATCAAGTCAGAGATCGTCTGCCTTTCTCCCAACACCCTGTTAGAGCCTGGGAAGAACTAGAAGCCTCAACATCTGACAAGACATCAACAGAACTCCCTGCAAGTGTTTGGGTACTGTCTGGAAGGAAACTGTAGTTAGCCCCGTGTGCTGGTTTGAGCTAATTGGAATATCTTAATAGAGAAAATTATATTACAGGCTGTGAAAGGAAAACAATAATGATGTCTACTTCACTCATAGGCTTGCTGAGATGTTTAGGAATAAGAACTCAAAACAAAAGATAAGTCAGTCGGGCACAGCGTCTCGGGCTGTTAGCAGCTTCTGGCTTCTCCTCTCTGCCGAGTAACCTCACTAACCACCTTTTCTTCTAACCCCCCAAGCCGATCCTCAAAATTCTCCTTACACGTAAGGCAAACCTTGGGGTAAGGTATAGGGGTGGGGAGAAGGTGGAAGGGTGGTTGGGAGCCTCTCCTGGGGTCTCTGATTTCTGGGAGGGGTGTTGTGTTTCTGTATTACCTTTACCTTGTATATTTCTGTAAGTATTCCTGTATATAGTGTATATATCTGCTTGTATATTGTGCTAAGCTGTAAATAGAGATTCATCTCTTAACTTCCAGCCAGCTGAGTTCTAGTCTGGGTCATTTTACGAAGTACTCCCAAACCATCACACCCTGGGAATCTGGAGATAACTTTTGTGAGTAAATACTCAAAAGCCTCTTTGCAAAATTCTGTAAATTCTAATTCAATCCAAGTGCCTTCTGCCTTAAGCAGAAAGGAGCTTCTTGAGCCTATCTAGTGGGCAAGGGGTATAATTGGCCACAAGAACTTCTTCCAGTTCTAATAGTTTAATATTGTTTTATTTTTGCTAGCTATTTCATAAATGTTCTAGATGCTGCCTCTCCACCTATGTAATGTTTTTCATGACTGTGCAAATAATCTATTATTAAAAATGCTGGTTGGTGGTGAGAGTCTTGAATTTTAAAATTAATAAACTGAATTAATTTTGAAAATAAAATCTCACACCATACTGCTGCTACAACATAATGATTCTGGTTGGTGGAGGAAGTCAATAGCCTGCTGACTTGCCTCCTAGGTTATCTATGCACTGCAAGGACGGTGTTCATATTTCACTCACTCTAGATGGGGATGTGGGGAGAAGGCCTTCAGTGAGATAACTGGCTGAAATTACTGTCTTATTCTAGCAATCAGTGAAGGCAGGGCATTTCAACTATTGTTGGTCTTATTGAGGTCAATAACAGGAGTGTCATCTTACTGTGCCACAGTGCAGATTTTTGTTCCTCAACTCATCAGGATTTGGTGAAGATGCATTAGTCACCTGCTGTAGCAAAACCAATTAATCATGCACATACTTTATAAGCACAGGTATGGACTTTGTAACAATTTGTTGGCCTGACTCTTTTGCTAGGTTTGAGATTCTTACCATGGGAAAGGCAATTTGCCCTTTGACCAGAGATGTTAATCACAATACCTCATATTTGTTTTACACATAATCTCTGCATTCATTTTCAAAGACTCATTCCTATTTGCACTGAATTAAGATGAGTTAACTTTCTGAGTTTTCTTCCCTCTGAAGGCCTTGTATTAGGCATCAAATGCTGCAGTCTGGCTGTACTGATTCAGGCTTGGGGAATTCACATCTTTTGTGAAGGGGCAGGGAAAAAAAAAGAAAGAAGAAGGAAAAAAAAAAAAGAATGAGTTCCTACTCTGTTTTTCAAGACAGCATTTTCTGATTCTTTATGCAGCTTTCATGTAAAGGTTACAGTGTCCCACTGCAGGACTGGCTATTCTAGCAGACCCACTGGAAGCTTCCAGCTGCTGTTTCTCTCATTAGCTGTGTCAAGTACAAGGAGCTTGGATAGTATTGCCTAATATTTCTCTGAGCAGTTGAACTAACAGAAGAAAAGAATTATACATTTTGTTTAAGGCCAGAAGAAAAATGCAGATTATGTGAAGTAACCATTTTCTCCTTTGTTTCAGGCTTTTCATGTGGCAATTAATAGCAATAAAAGAAAGGATAAAAGTTAACCTGATTTTGCTGTATCTTGTTTTAATTTTAAAACAAGACAGGATTTCAAAGATCTGAGCCTTATTAGTCTTAAAGCCCTGTTAATTCTAATTTTAGTCTCTACATGAAAGAAGACTTCTAGTCATCTACAAGCACCATGCAGCATCTTTCTTCTTGGGGACTGTGATGTGGACAGTCAGGCTGCACTCAGCTCCTACAGGCAGTAAGCTTGCATGCTGCCAAATCTTTGGGGCACAATCCATTATTTTAAGCCACAGTAAGATGGTAAACAAGAAAAAAGCAGCTACAGCCTAAATACAGACCTGGATACAGGGTTCGCTGGAATACCGGTCAAGTCCTTCCCATTTGTTTGTATCCTAGAGCCAATGTGGAATGTGAGTTGTGAAAAGTAACAGCACATAGTAATGCATCTGTGATTCTGCTTCCATCCTTTTACTCAGATATCTGCCAAGATACCTGGATTAAGCACTTTTTTGTTTTCCCAAGACAGCACCTGCCCCTAAACTTGCTATTTAAGCTCTCATTTTGGAAGTAAGAAATTTCTGTATATAGTTTAGTCTCCCACAATGCCCAGAGGTATCTCATTTTACCTATTTGTAGACAGGACTCACAGGCAGCTACCAATCCCTGGTAGCCTCATGTCTGTGCACACTGACTAGCTGACCCAAAAACTATGCCTTGGGGGAGGATGCTGGTTTCAGGTGGTAATGACCCCAGAAAGGAGACCAGAGGCTGAAAATGTTCCTGGCCCAACTCCACACGCTTGGCTAGGGTTACACCAGGGCTGAATTTGGCCTAGTGAATATGAAATGCACTCTCCTCAACTGCAGATAAAAGGCATCTTGAGAGAAGGAAACAGAACCTGAAAAAATGAATGAAATGCCTTCTACCATGTGTAATCCTGGGCTATGAAAAATACAGTCGGAAGGAGCTTTGTTCTGTCTTCTGGTTGAAACCACTGTGATCAGTGGTCTGACATGTCTTCCTCTTTGCTCCCACCCATGAAGTCATAACAGAATATATTCAAGTGAAGCATTATGTGGAGCTGTAGGATCCGGTAAATGCAAATTACCCTCTTCTGTCCTAACAGAGAATTGTTCGCTGATCCAAAGACTTTTTCATCCACTGTAGCTTTTTGCTTTCAGGGCAGTAAACTAAACTGAAATTTCTTGAGAAAACAGACTTGTGCAATATGGTAGTTATAGAAATATGTCGGGCTTAATTCAAGAGACCTGGCAATGCATTGCTGTTATTCTTCTTTAAAAATATTTTATGTTTTTGCACTCTCCAGATTGCCAGCTTATACCTTAATGTAAATAATATTCTTTAACATCTGACAATTAAGTACCTTCTGAAAAGGTCTGAGTGATTATAGATGAATACAGTGATTAAAACAAAGACTATAAGGGTGACGTAAAACCCAATGTAGTTGGGTGGAGGAGACTGGAGGGTTAAGACATTTTTCCTCAAGGTGTGGACATTCACTGAGAGCAATGAAATTGTTGCACACCCTTTATATATATCATAGTATACACACACCATCATTATCCTACATACTCCTTGGGCAGACAGACTGGAAAAACATATTAATGAATGACAACTGGAACTAACACCCAGCAACATCCCTATGCATTTCATGTTTATTCTATGTAGTTAATATAATATTAAGAAGACACTTTTAAAAAATGTAATTAGGAAGGGAAATAGCTTTCCCTCAGAGGGAAACCTGTAAGAAGGGTGAGGTTTCCTCTTGTAGTGCTTTTTTCCAAATTCCTTTTCATCAGCTTGCCAAGTTAAGTGAAAGATACTAGAGCTTCAAGTCCCAACCTTTACTGAGACTCACTAAAAACACATGCTCACTGTATTTTTCTCCAAATGGACCAGAAGAAACCATAACCAGAAAATTAATCTGGTTAAGTGACTAATTCTAGATATTTGTTTTGATCTAATTGATGTCACCAAGGCCATATATAATATATAATATAATAAATATGTTATTTATTTATATATATATATAAAATATATAAATTATATATATAATAAATATAAATATAAATATGAATAGAAATAGAAATAGAAATAAAAATAGAAATAGAAATAGAAATAGAAATAGAAATATATATGTATAAATACCAAAGTCCACAGTGAAATCAGAAAGAACTTTGGGTAAAGATACTGACTCCAGGCTCACATGTGCCTAGCATCAGTTAACCCACTGAAGAACCTTCCTCATAAATTTAGCCTTCTCTGTGACAGTAAAGAGACCTTTCTACAAAAAGGATAAATAAAAGGAAATTGTTTTCTGCAGCCACTTCCTGTCTGGTCCTAACTCCTTCAGTAATAGTTGGGAAAATTTCCTAACATAGATTCAAATGTGTCAGAAAAAGACATTCTGAGGTTTCCTTGATCTCTTAGCATTTGGATACTTGCCCTTCTTTGCTTTTGCACTTTGCCATTCACTGCAAAAAGGACTCTCCGAGCCTTTATTTGGGAAAAAAAGGAACAAATGAAATGCCTGAGTATCCAGAACTCACCCTTGGCAATTTTTCCCTTAAAAATACAGCTCTGCAGAAATTCAAAGTTATAGTCACATTTAACTCTGCTTCCCTCCCTCTTCCTTTGTGTGCACACTTCACAGAGACAGGGAATGTGTATCTGGCTCCCAGCTGAAATGAAATTAACAAACAGCCGCATCCGAGGTGCTGGCAAAACGAGACCCTTTTCCTGGGAAATGTTGCTGTATTGTAAAAAGGGCTTTGTTTTGATGAAAACAAAATGTCAAAGAGCAGACTTTGAGGTTTATTTCCCAACACGGGGGGATTTTGAGGCAAAAATGGAAATCTTCTGCTCTCCTTGCTGTTTTTGCCTGGTTTGTAGGCAGACAGTCTGCGTGCCTCCACATCCTCTTGCTTTTCAAGATAGAAAGGATCATAGGAAGATGTTTAGTTAACAAGTCAGATGCCTGGAAAGGGGATCTCTAAAGTCACAAATGAACTCTAGGAGCCAGTGAATAGCAATGCTTGTTCACAAGCAGTGCAGGGAACAGCAGAGCCTAGGAGTCTGAGAATCCAAATTGCTGGATGGCCAGGGAGATCACCATGGAGTCCACAGCTTGATTTCTGAGCTGGCCTGTATGATAAGGGAAAAAAATTTGGGGAACTGGTGAGCAGCTTATTCAGTTTAAAATTGCCTGTAACATCAGGAAAAAAACAAGGCCTCCAGATAACTGGCATCTTCTTGGAGATCCTGAGCAAAAGTAAATAGATGAAGATCTCAAACATCTAGCACACCAGGATGTGTATGGGGAAATCAGGAGTACAAAGCATAGGTGGGCTGAACTGACTGGTAAGCGGTGAGTTCTCTGTCAGAAATGAGACAAGTTTCTTTCTGAAGTTGCCACAGAATCTGCTTTTTCAGATGGAAAATTGTCTCCATGGAAAAACTTCCACCAGATCCAGCTATTTGTCCTCCAGAAAGGTACAGGATTTCACACAGAATCACACAGAACAGTAGGGGTTGGAAGAGACTTCTGAAGATCATCTAGTCCTACTTCTCTGCTAGAGCAAGATTACCTACAGTAAATCAGTAAATCGCCCAGGAACATGTCCAGGTGGGTTTTGAATGCCTCCAGAAATGGATATTTCATAACCTCTCTGGGTAGCCTGTTCCAGTGTTCTGCCACCCTCAAAATGAAGATTTTTTTTCCCCTTACGTTTACATGGAACCTCCTGTGTTCCAGTTTTCACCTGTTGTCCCTTGTCCTGTCACTGGACACCACTGAGAAGAGTCTGGATCCATCCTCCTGTCACTCACCCTTTAGATATTTATAAGCATATATTTATAAGCATTTCAAGAGGCTAGGAACTAGACTGCCCATTTGCTCTGAGAGGACATGTCTGCAAATCCAGCCTGGGAAAAAGCCCTGCTACTCTGCCCTCTCGGAGCTGAAGATGCTGCTGGTCCATATGCCATTGTCAGAAATAGATTGCCTTCCTTTCCATTAGGCTTGAAACCCTGAATTTCCACACTGGGAATAGCCTGTGCTCATCAGCCCATTCTTATTTCCATGTTGTATTTTGCAAGAGAACAGAAGATTGCATTTTTCACATCTTTGTCCCATAAATCATTGTCAAACCATTTTTCATGTTAATGAAAGTTTTGATCAGAAGTTGAGGTTATGACTAGGCTAACTGGCAAAATCCCAGTGAAAGCAGCAGGTTCAGATTGAGTCCTACTGCACATCAGCTACATGGGATCTCCAGGCATATTCAGCCTACAAGAACTACATTTGCTCAGTGCAACCACCTGGACAACTGCCAGACCTGGTAGATCACTTTGTGTTTTTAAGTGGCCTAAATTTAAGAGCAGAACCACAGCTTTGAATTGTATTGACTTTGTTTTGCTGGAGACAGCAGGAAGTGGGAGAGCCTTTCCTGGAGTCCAATTGCAGTTTTTGCCAATTGCTTGCCGTCAAGACCTGTCACTCATGTTATTCTAGAATCTGCTTATAAAGGGTTCCTGTGTTTCTGCTGGGAGATCACAGACCACAGGGGATTTACAGAGTTTGCTCAGGCCATTACCAGACTTTGTGGACCAGAGAGCCAGTGTGTTGTGAAATGTCTGTCATAGCACTTATGCGCTGCCCTGATGGTCTGTGTGAGCACAGGGTCTCTGCCTGCGGTGTGAGAAGAATAAGGCTATGACATATCTGTGGGATATCTTCTAGATGCCCAAAGCTGTCCAGTTCTGCCCAGATGTGTGAGACCTAGCTCTGTGGATGTCCTCCCAGATCCAACTCAGAAATGTCTCCTATGCAGAACCAGAGGCTCTTTCTCTGTCTGGAAAACAAAATTCAGGCATTAGAGTCTGAAATTTGTCCTACTTTACAGATGAGAGAGTGGTTGGTATGCATGGGGCTCTGTCTTGGAATGAGTCAGAAGCCAGGCAAGATCCTGGGCAGTCTGCTTTAGAGGACCCTGCTTGACCAGGGGGATTGGACTAGATGATCTCCAGAAGTTCTTTCCAACCTCAAGCATATTGTGATTGTGACATGCTAAGTAGGCGTAGCTATTGCATTACTGTGATTAAGTAGTCTAAATACTACTTGATGGGATTTTTTACTAAGTTAGAGGACTAAATTCAAAATTATTCATATTAAGAAAATTTGACAACTTCTGCCACCTAAGGGTGTTACGGAAAGGGGTAATTAATTACTGTGAGATGATATTTTTAAAATATTAATATACAGTTTATTAATATTAAATATTCAGAATTCGCACCACCCCGACCACCATTTAATAATAAGAACAGGCTCTTTGCAACGTTGTGGAAACTATATACAGGTTATAACAGGATCTGGAAATAACTATTAAATATATACATTAACTGAACTCGATTTATACTGGAAGAGAAGGCTTTGCGGTCAGTATACTGCTTGCTAACTAGATGGACACAAGGAGCAACTTCCTGCTTATGGCAGAAGGCAACAAGAGGCTTTTGGTATTTACTTGCAAAAAGGTATTATCTGACAGTACCCAAGGCTCGTGGCAGGGTTGCTGTCGGTAGCTGTCAGAGGCTTTAGAGTTTCCCCAGGCTTCTGGGCACTGGAGAAAGGAGATAGATGATCTCTGACCTGTTCCTGGCTTTCTGGATGATCTGTGTCATCTCCAGGACCTCCGTCTGGGCAGAAGGCTTTCAGGTGCACGCAGGATGTCTTGGGATGTGCAGTCTTGGCACGGTGTCACGCCAGCTATGCAGGCCAAATGCGTGGAGGTAGCAGGCACGGATGCAAGCAGACACACCTTGTAATGGCGAAAGCACGCACCCTGTGTTCCCTGCTCCTTTTATCCAATACAGCCCGAAGACTAATGGGCCTTTGGACATGAGATAGCCAATCAAATGGCAGTTAGCCAAGATTTGGCCATATTGGGTGAAGCCATAGGCTTGCTTTACCCTTTTTTGGGCAGATCACGGGCCTTGCATAAGGCAACCGTGTGCACCCTGTTTACCGCAGTTGCTGGGCTGACCCCAGACCCCAGACTTAGTGGCGCCAGGTTCTTTGTCCCTTTTCCCGTGGTTGCTCTCCCCAAAACAGGAGGGAGAGCAGAAAAACATGCCTGGGCAAGCCAGGACAAGTACAAGCCTAATTTGGCCCGTTTAGGCCTACCATGACAAAGAGGTAGAATTTTGTGAGTACTGATGCATTTAGCAGTACACAGGAGAGCAGCTCATATTTCCTGTAAGTGCAATAAAGAAATTCCAGTGTCATTTTTTAGCTTGTTGAGTAGCTGAGAGGAATTTTTTTTGCATCCCAGAAACAAGAATTAAGTTAGGTTTGAACATTAAATCTTTGGATTTGCTTGACTTTGTGGCATATGTGTGCTTCTCAGATAAAAAGCCAATTCTGTTAGTAACTGGCACTCGGATCCAGGAGTGATTTCTTTGTAGCCTTGACCATGTCTTTATACAGGAAGGAAAAAACGTATTTCAAGTCCTTCTAGCCTACAGCATTATATTCCTTCC
This sequence comes from Ramphastos sulfuratus, assembly GCA_013399055.1. Classification (NCBI taxonomy): domain Eukaryota; kingdom Metazoa; phylum Chordata; class Aves; order Piciformes; family Ramphastidae; genus Ramphastos; species Ramphastos sulfuratus. Next base: position 60,435 of record WBNM01030230.1, read on the forward strand.
ATTTGGACACTTTCAAGCACTAGAGGATCTTTGAAAATCCAGATTAAAAGATGAAACATTTAAAATTACTGTCCTGGTAGGCATAAATCCTGCCAGGCTGGTTTAAACCTGTGCTCAATCCTCCTTCTGTTCAGGGTCCGGAAGTTGAGTTAAGCTGAACAAAGCGAAGCCCTGGGGCTGGGAGCTTAGCACTAGGTGTCTGGTGCAGCCCCTCAATGTGCCTGTGTGCTTGCACGAGGCACGAAGCTTTGAAGGCATTGGGCAGTACAAGAATGCTAAATGCCTATTGGCCAGTTTCTCTTTCAAATTGGTCTATTTAAGGGGGATGATTTAGAAGCCGCCTCTCTCTCCCTTGCTACACAGCAGCCTTTCCTGCACAAGATCACCGCAGCAGCGCTCGTTAGTGGTTCGTTACCTGGGAATCGCTGTGGCCACGTGTATGCAGCGTACACTGGCTCTGCAGCTCTCTCCTCTCCGCCCCCCCCGCCGGGAATACTTTGTATTTTTACCGCGGGATCATTTGCCGTGAGTTTGGACGCGTTTTATACGGGAAACTTGCTCCGGGACCGTCTACCGTGAGTACCACGTGCTGGGG
>WBNM01030230.1:61701-79807 GCA_013399055.1 Ramphastos sulfuratus
AAGCTAGAGAGACTGAGACTCTCTGAGCCTGTGTCTTATTTATGTTTGTATTCTTATTCTTATACATCTCAGCAAGCCTGTGAGTGAAGAAGACATCACCATTGTTTTCTTTTCACAGCCTATAATATAATTTTTTTCATTAAAATATTCCAATTAGCCTCAAACCAGCACATGGTGGTTCTATATAACTTGCTTTATGTTTTACTTCATTAATATTACTGCTATTCCTGTTCTTTCTTTATTCTTTGTATTGTTCTATTAAACTTTCCACATCTCAACCCACGGGGGTTTACATTTTGCTCCCAATTTTCCNTTGGTTAGAAATATAGCAGCGGTACGTATCTACTGACATGACTTTCAAATGAAATCTGAAATATGAAATAATATTTTTCTTGATAGCATTTTAAGTTTCCTTTTGGATTTTCTATTTTCAAGCTTATCTGTATGATGAGTAGTTGTAAGTGTGAATTTGAGGTTCTTAAAACTTCTCAAGCAAGGGACCTTCACAGCACCAAGACACTCATGTGATGTGGATTTTTATACTGATATAAATGCAGAGACAGAAAAAGAGTTAAAGTCCTTGGGTCTGTTGAATTTGATGTCCTCAAGGCAACCAGAGTGTTAACAAGAGTCTAATACTTGCCGCTAGTGTATGTGTTGAGCTTGGCATGCTATGGCATTGGTTCTACATTAAATTGTTTGAAATTTCTCTCCTAGAAAGTGTTCACAGCTTTAAATGCCTTTTGTCCAAATGAATAGATCTTTAATAGGCAGAGGGAACTTTCAGAAATGTATGTGTGCCAGGCATCTTCAGGATTGCCCAGTAACCTCACTTCACTGAGATTTCCTTAAGATGGAAGCCACTGAGTCCCACCTTTGTGTCTCACAGAAGAGGAATGTATTTGAGTGAATGACCCAGGAGTGTGTGTGTCTTACTGAGGAATCAAATATTATTAACAAGTATCAGCTTTTTCTCTAAGCCCAGTCAGCATTTCTTCATTCACATACAGCACAACTACGCTTGTAGGTTGTCCTGGGTTTGGCTAGAGTAGGGGTAATTCTCTTACAAGAAACTGGGAGAGGTCACAGCCAGGATAGTCAACTGGACCAGCAATGAGTTAATAGGTACCATACTGACAGCATGCCAGCTATGTAAGGAGAGGGATGGCTGAGGTGGGAGCAGCTTTGTTTTGGTGCTTGTCGTAGTGTGTGATGGTTTGGGAGTTACCCACTCCCCCACTCTTTGTAAAATCACCCAGACTAGACTCAGCCGGCTGGAAGTTAAGGAATGAAGTTCTATTTACAGCTTAGCACAATATACAAGCAGATATATACACAATATACAGGAATATTTACAGAAATATACAAGTTAAAGGTAATACAGAAACACAACATCCCTCCCAGAAATCAGAGTCCCCAAGAGGGGCTCCCAACCACCTTTCCACCTTCTTCCCACCCCTCTACCTTACTCCATGGTTTGCCTTATGTGCAAGGTGAGTTTGGAGGATTGGCCAGGGGGATTAGAAGCAGAGTGATTAGTTAGGTTACACAGCAGAAAGGAGAAGACACACCAGCTCTCAGAGAGAGCAAGACTCTCTGTGTTATCTGTGTCCTTGTTTTTATACGTCTCAGCAAGCCTGTGAGTGAAGAAGACATCACCATTGTTTTCTTTTCACAGCCTATAATATAATTTTTTTCATTAAAATATTCCAATTAGCCTCAAACCAGCACATGGTGGTTCTATATAACTTGCTTTATGTTTTACTTCATTAATATTACTGCTATTCCTGTTCTTTCTTTATTCTTTGTATTGTTCTATTAAACTTTCCACATCTCAACCCACGGGGGTTTACATTTTGCTCCCAATTTTCCTTCCCATATCACTGGGGGGTGGAGGAGGCAGTTGTGTGAGCAGCTGTGTGAAGCTCAGCTGCCAACTGGGTCTGAACCATGACATAGGTGTTCCTTTCAGGCATGTTGTACACTTTGGAGTAGTCTCAGTGAAAAAAAAATCCATCATGTTCATAGCTCCCCTACATGAAATTCAGCTGAGGTGCGCTCAGCTGATGCAAGATTCAGCATTGCTGTGGTATCAACCATTTCAAAAGACCAGAAGAGTACAAAGTATATGTATAAATTAGGATAACATTGGGACATCCTGGCTGTCATTTCCTCTCCTGCCATCTGCCATTCCCCTCCCTCTCATTCTCCATTGTGCCTGATCTCCATATAGCAAAATAATTCAGGTATTTTGTTTGAATTTTTGTCCTGAAAAGTCAGTCTGACACTGATGGTCAGGCTGGCTGGGTACAGTGTCTGAACTCAAAGGCATCATGCAGCACAGAACAGTTGAAGCTGATACGTCACGCAAGACGCACTACAGAGAAAGCACAACAGGTCTGTGTTGCTGTCTGGGTATTCTTGTGTTGCTCCTCACTGGAATAGTGGGACTCTGTCCTCCCCACTTGTGAGAATATTCTGTTTCTTGGGGCTGTAGCTTTAAAGGCTGATGAGAAGAGACCCTCCTAAATTTTTTGTCTATGACACTCTTTTTGATGATTTAAATACAAAATGCCAAAAAAGAAATGTGCAAAAATAATGATAGGAAAAAAAAAATCACCTCCAGTTCCAAATATGAAGGGTGATAATGAAGTTCACATAACATGTGGGAAATGGTACTGCTTTGTTTAGCCACTTGGCTTAAAATGTAGGCTCTATGATGCTCGCTATGCAAACAATGCTCAGTTTATCCATCAAAATAAAGTCGTGGCCATATATAACAGTAACAATTAAATGCTTATTCTCCACAATCACATAACATATGGCTTTGTGCTAGAGCGTACGCAATCCCAAAGGACATTATGTGATCGTTGACTCATGATTCCCCATTTGTGTTCTCTGGCAACATCCCGTCAAGAACAGAGAGACAAATACACAAATATGAGGACCCTGGTGGGAGTTTTTTTCCCCCTTCAGCTTAATGCATTACTGACAGCAGTGTTTAGAACCTTTATTTGCAAAACCACACATGAATATATTTGTAAGATGGAACTTCAGGTTGCAGCCGTGATCTAAGGTGCTATATTGAAGCACAGGATTTTATGTATCGAAGCAACTTTCATTCTCTTTTCCATGATGCTTTTCTTCTGATTTTTTATTATTTCATAAGGTAATAAATAGAAGATAAGGGGGGGAGAGGGCAAGAATAGCTTGTTTTGCACAAATACTTAGAAATAATTTTGACACTAGCCACAGTCTTTGGTGTCAGCCACAGATGTTTTGAGTGCTCATCCTTTTACCATCTGACCGCTTCTTGAGGAGTTTTTTTATTCACCCTTGACTGAACCTCACTCTTTTCCTGCCAGTTTTCTTTCATCTTCTGCCTCTTTTCCTTCTAATTCCTGTTATCCCTTCTTGGCAACTAGTACACGTTTTATTTACTCAGCTAGAGATGGAGTTTTCTTGCCTATTTGCTCTGCCTAAGCATCTCTTTACAGGTTTGAACCAGGTGGAGCATGGGTTCTGCTACTTTCCATCAGAGTGACAACGCCTGAGACTCCAAAACTCATCCTGCTAGGATGCAGGATTGACATGATTGGTACAGGGGTCCAGGTGGGTCCTTCTCTGAGGTGCTTGGAGACATGCAGGGCATACAGAAGGAGGGAATATCCCTCCTGCATCAGAGCGACGGAAGCCAGGCTGACAAACATGTTGTTACTAAGCTCACAAAGGTACCGAAACTCCCTGCCAGGAGGGAGCAGTGTTCAAACTTCCTTCTACAAGGTGGGAGTAACTGCCTGGATGGCCATACGAGAGTCCTGGTTGCAGAACACTACTATGTATGTGTCTGTGCCCACAACCTTGACTCGCGTTTCTGCCTTCCACAGTAGGTTGCCATCTCCCCAGCTGTTTTTCGCACCTGCAGCACACTGTTGAAGAGTTGCTGAATGTTTTCAAATGGAAGTTAACAGGATTTATACAATAATTTGTACACAAGCTCTAGTCCTTGCTTTCTTAATTATTTGTTCTACACTGTCTCTAAATATAGAGATTTTAAAGGCTTTTTAAAAAATGTTATTATTAATTGTGTGTGTACATAAACAACACGAGTATGTGGATGGCACATGTGATTGATAAACTGAGTTACTTGTGGCCATTTCCATCTTTAGATTGGCTGAAAAATTAAATTTCCCTGAATTTTCTATCTTTCAGTACAAATAATGAATACTTGTCTTGCCTTGGTAATGCCCATATCTGATACATATATGAGTTTTAGCAGGAATAAACAAGTGCTAGTACCTGCTTCTGTGGCAGTTTGTTGCTGAGTAACCTGGAAGAAAAATGAATATTACAAAATAAAAATCTTGAAATTTATAAAAATATTTTTTGTAATACTCAACATTTTCTGATTATGATATTATAATTTGCAAATCATGTTCTAATTCTGTAATTAATTTCTCAAATAATCTGCCTACTCTAATGCTTTCAGTTGCCTGCCTTCAAAATGTTTTGGTGAATCAATAAAGTCATTTACTTGCCCTCACTGTGGCAGTTTAATTCCTCCACAAAGGTGTAAATGGAAGCACAGAGCTATTTAATTTACACAGCAAATCTGTAGCAGAGGCTGGGGGAGAATCTCAGATTCGCTATTCTCCCTCAAGGCATTTTCAAAGTTTCCTTACTTCAGTGGTGTCTTGGCTGCAGGACTGTGAACTGGCTGTGTCACTGGGAAAATAACCATGATAGTTTGTCCAGGAAATAAAAATTCTATGCTCCACAGCTGTTAACATTTTGATTCCTGGACCAGATTTAGACAACATATCAGTGGTTTATAAAGCAAATCTTTTATCTTTCCTGCCTTCATTCAACTAAAGCTGTAAACAGGACATATTGTGTCATTTCTTTGAGCTGAGCCGGACCGAATATGGCTACAGCTGTTAATCAGAGTAACTGTAAACATTTGGATGTCTAAAAAGTACCAAAAGATCTACTTCACTCTCAGTTGCAACCAGAAATGCTGTCTGAACTGAATTAAGAGTTGTCAGATGCATGGAACCCCAGCTCTAGGTTTTTGCTCTGGCAGTAAAATTAAGGCAGCAGGTGAGGCAGCCGCTCGGTTTTACCCAGAACTTTCCAGTTCACTGGGTAAAGTCTGGAGGTCCCTATTCCAGTGTAAAATGTTCAAATGTTAAGACATAAAGCCATGTATGAAGTGCAGACATCTAATTGGCAGGCTGCAGTAACGTGTTGGCCAGGTCAGAGATTTATACTAGTCTGTACAATGATTAGGTCACTGGCAACCTGTGGAAAGAAAGCAGGTTGTACTACAAAGTAAAGGAATCACTTTCCAGGTCCTGAGTAGAGGGACGAAGCTTGCCAAAATATGCAGAAATCTCAGAAACAGCCAAGTGGAGACTGACATAAGCTCTTTATCTGAGACATTTTATCTTGTCTGCCAAGACCTCTGCTGCTGAAACAAAGAAACTCTGTCTTTGTTCATGTGGAGCATGGCATCTCCAACCAAAAGCTAGTGGTGACTTTGCCCTGCCAAGCTGCTCGGGTCTGTGTGGCTGCCAGATTCTTCCCAGAGCCACACTTTTGGCACAAACTCTGAGCTGGGGCAAGCCTCAGCAAATGGAACAGACCACAGGCATGCAGTGGTACCAGAATTGACGGGAGGGGATGAAGGTGTTATTCACATTGGTCTCCAGACACAAATTTCTTTTAAAAAAGGCCAATTTTGCTTGAAGGATGCTAGAGGAGTAGGAGTTGAGAACACAAATACAAGGGGACCCAAAGAAAAACAAAAGTGTGAAGGAAGGCAGAGAAACAGTGTTTTGCAAAGCATAGAGCAGGCAGCCTTGCATGGAGTAGGGCCTGTGAGGCCATATGACTTACAAGAGATCTAAATAAGAGCTGTGAAGCCACATTTGGAAAACATGTCAGGCTTCCACACAAACAATATATTAAACTTTAGCAGACCTGACTGGTTGCCTTGTACAGCAGCTGATGTTTGCAAGCTATTGGTCAAGCCTCTGTTAGCTGTAAAGACATACATGTCTTAAGGACAACTTGTCTGCGGGCTAAAAGATGGCACCAATTTTCTTTGTGGCTGAGTGGGACCATTCCAGGGTCAAAAGGAGATACTCAAGGCAAAGGGTTTCAGGGACATATCTGTGACAATCACCATCCTCACCATTCTGCTTTGCAGAGGATGTTCTGAAACACAGCAGTGTGAATTATCACTTTTTCATCATGATTATACTTTTATTCTTGTTAGATTTTTCCCCATATATTTTGAATACTTCTAGACAACCTTAGAGTTCAGCACCCTGAGCATACATGCTGTGGTATCCTCTCAGAGCAGCTAGCTGTCTCCTTACAGGAACCCAGCTGGTGTGGGTTAATGGGCATTTGAGATGAATCTCTGCTCTTTGGAAATTTTCTTTCCATTCTGAGGCATGTTTGCTGAGTTTCTCCCCATGTTGGCACTCAGTTGAAAATGTATGTTTGTCTTCATAGGGAGGCCAATTCATATGTTGTACTTTTGTGATTGTGCTTTTGTGATTGTGCTGATCTCACCACTGTCTGGGGTGGCATCTTTCAAATAGACAAAATAATACAGATAATGCACCAATAAATATAAATACAGATAAATAACACAGATAAAAATGATTTGTAAAAGTTACAAATTATGAATCAAGTTCTATTTAGTGGTTACAGTTCTATTTACTGGTTACTCTTGGATAAACCATGCTAGATAACAATAGCAGATTAGGCTCAAGAGCCAGACAAATGTTATTTAAAATTTTATATTGCATTTAAATGTCATAAAGGAAAACATAAATAAGATGACTGCTGCCCTGATCCTCAGAGACATTAATTCCCATCAATATTACATTATCAAAGGATTTTAGGGCTGGAAGGCACTGAACCTGTAAAGTCTTCAACAAAAACACTCCAACCAGCCAAACACAAGAGCTGCAGTGGCTATGTAACTCATTTAATATGTAAATATCACGTGGGGAATGGTGAAGACTTGCACAAATATTTCTGTACAGAAAGCTTCAATGTTAACAGAGCAAGAAACAAAACCAAAGCCTTTTTATTCTAAAGCCTTAACTGTGAGCAGGCAAATGCACACTTAAGATCATGAAAATAATGAAATATGCTCTTTGAGCTCAGCGCATCCTGTACGTGGCTCCTCGGTGGGATGTGTGGCTAAACAGGAAGGTAGTTCTATACATGAGATGTTTCTAGTCCCTGAAGAGGTGTGAAACAACTTAAAGGCTTACTTCCACCATCAGAAAAAAAAACCAAAAAACCCAAAAAAACCCCTGTGTTCTTAAATCATGATAGTGGGAAACTCACAGCATCAATTAAAAAGAAAAATGATACAATACACTGTAATTTTGAGAGGAGAAAATAAACAGAAATCAATATATTTTATATTACATTCTTATACAGAAATCTTCTGTCCAGAAATTCTAAAGCTGAGAATATCTTTGACCTCCAGATGCTAATTTTAAATAAATCTTTGAAAATGGAGACCATTTCAGAAAATTTAAGTGTGCTAATATGCTGCCAATATTTAAGAAAAGTACTACACTACATTCAGATGAGAAAATATCTGAATTAGGGCTTGGATAAAACAACAGACAACTTGATGTAGATATCAAACGATGGTTAAAGAAGGAGCTATAAATTTGGGCAGCATAATGCATGAATAATTATTGAGAAAAATTACATACATCTTCAGTGAGGTTTTAGTGACTAATGCAAAAGATCATAATGGAGTGCATTTAGACTTCATGAAGCAACTTACTATGACATGGTATTTGGAATTAACATTGCAAAACAGCAGCGCATTTTTAATTGGACAAAGGATTGTGTGTGGGATCAATCTCACAAAACACAATGAAAAATTGTCACTGGAGAAGCATTATAAAATGAATTGTTTCGAAGTGTCATGTCCAATGCATCACTGAGCTGGAAAAGTTCAGTGCAGCTATAACATGGAGAAGGAAAAATAAAATAGATACAATTTGCCAGTGGAGAAAGATTGGCAATTATATACAAAAAAGAGAACATGACAGCTGGGAAAGAGGTCACAGTGGACTTACATCTGATGATTATTAACTTGCAACAAGAAACTGAGATGCAGCTGAGGAGAACTAGGAGAGTAGCACAGTGATTTTGTTTTGAACATGTCAGACATTAAATATTCAATACTGCTGTCAACTCGTCATAAAAAAATGTAAACAAACAAACAACAAAAAAACCAAACCAACCAAACAAACAAAACATAGAATGTAAAAAAGAACTGAAACAACTTAAAAGATTCACAGATTGCATGGGACTGGAAGGAACCCTCAGAGGTTATCTTGTCCAAGCCCCTTCAGTGAGCAGGGACACCTCAGGCTGCCCAGGGCCACATAAAGTCTGATTTTGAATGTCTCTGGGAATGGGGCCTCAACCACATCCCTAGGAAATGTATTTCAGTATTTTACCACTCTTATTGTAAAGAACTTCTTTCTTATGTTCAGCCTATATTTACTCTGCTTCAGTTTAAAACTATTGCCCCTCATTCTATCACTTTCTAAGCAGTCCTTCCTAAACAGTCCTTCCCCAGCCTTCCTATAGGTACCCTTCATATACCGAAATGTGGCTATGAGATCTCCCTGAAGCCTGTCTCCTCCAGGCTGAACAACCCTAATTCTTTCAGCTTGTCTTCATTGAAGAGGCACTTCAGCCCTTTAATGATCTTTGTTGCCCTCCTCTGGACCTGTTCCAGCATGTCTATGTCCCTATTGTGTTGGGGGTCCCATAGCTGGACACAGTACTCCAGACGAGGTCTTGCCAGAGCAGAGTTGCAGAATCACCTCTCTTGATCTGCTGATCATGCTTATTGTAATGCAGCCTAGGATACAATTGGCCTTTGGGGCTGCAAGTGCACATAGTTGGCTCATGTCCATTTTCTCATTCATCAGTATCCTCCAAATCCTTTTCTGCTCTCAATGTCATCATCCCCCAGCCTGTATTAATATTGAGGGTTGCCCCGATCTAGGTGCAGGACCTTGCATTTTCCCTTATTGCACCTCATGAGATTCTCCTCAGCCCACTTCTCCAGCTTGTCTAGGTCCCTCCGAATGGCATCCTGTCCTTCAGTCTTATCAACCACACCACTCAGCTTAGTATCATCTGCAAATTTGCTGAGGGTGCACTCACTCTCAATATCACTGAAACAGATACTGTACAGCGTTGGTCCCAACACTGATCCTTAAGAGACACCACCTGTCACCCATCTCCTCCTGGACATTGAGCAGTTGACCATGCAATCATCCAACTAATTCCTTATCCACCAAACAGTCCACCCACTAAACCCATATCTCTTCAGTTCAGAGAGAAGGATGCTGTGGGGGACTGTGTCAAAGGCTTTACAAAACTACAGACATATGTCATCTGTCTGTTTTCCCTTGTACACTGATGTAATTACACCATCATGGAAAGCCATTAGGTTGGTCAGACAAGGCTTTTGGGTCTGAAAAGGCTGATTTAGGTATAAAGGTTGTAATTTCCTAAAGTGACACACTTGTGGGAGCCAGTTTGAACCTCAGACACAGGCGTAAAATCTGTTTGAATCAAATAGGTGCTTAGATAGTGTTTCAAGTCCAGAGAGTGCCCTTGGGATGGGTATTTTGAAGTTGGCAGTTGATTGCCTCATAAGTCATGACCAGACCAAATTTATTATTAAAGGTAAATCAGGCAGTAGAGGATTTATTGAGTGTTGGGTTGTTACAGAATCAGTGCTATGCAGTTTCTTTTAAACAGAGAATCAGGTGCCCAGTTCTGTCTGACAGCTAATTTAGATTCACAGAGAAATTGTAGGTCTGTCACTGGTATGAGCAATCTTAATTGAAACTGGGAGGTGATACTGAAAGAAACAATGCTAATAGCATTCTGTTGTCATTCCTGAGGTTATGGTTATGCGGAAGGGTGAAGAACCTAAGAGGAAGGTAAGAAAGATGCATATTTGGGATGGTCAGTGTTTCAGGCCCTTCAGAGGAGATGCTGCATAGATTTGAAGGTGAGCATGCTCAGAGTCTGGGAGGCTGCAGACTTGCTGTGAAGCCTTGAGCCTGGTTTAGGTTTGTTTCAGTACAAAGCACCCTTGGATGAAGTGTTCGTTTTGGAGTTACCGAGAAACGTATTCCTCTTGTGTTGAGGACATCAATTTTCCAAACTGAGTACTGCAATCCATGATGTCATAGGAACAGTATATGCTGCTACTGTATCTACTTTGGGGTCCTCTGTCAAGCAGTGCCCTTCTTAGGTATTTTTTATATAGCACTAGTACTGTAGTTTAATTGGATTACTGCGGGATATTAGGCCTGTGCTCCTGGTGTCTGTTCTTTCTTTCAAGTATAAGTGAGATGCTGATTCCATCTGCATTATATTTTTTAATGTCAGTATCAGAAAAGTAAATTCCATTTTCTTCAGTTTTCTTGACAACAGAAGATCAAAATTTTTAAAGAGACACTATGTTTTCATGAAGTGCTGCAACTTAAAAGCTTTGTTTAATGGCAGCTGGCACTTTTTCTCCAGTTCTAACTACTTACAGGCACTTCATGCGTTTTGGTCTCTGTGCAGCATGCCTACAGGGATATTTTTGGTCAGAACTGGGAATAAACACTGACAACCAGACTGCATTTGCCACCTCTTAATAATAGGGTTATTTTAAGGAATTGTTAAATAGTAGGCACATGCTGTTACTTTTAGTTGGTTTTGTGGAAAAATGAAACTTATCCATAAGGAATTTGTTGTTACTCAGATTTATGCTCGTGAAGACATAATACATCTCCCCCCTTTTTTCCCTTTTTTTTTTTCTCCCCTGAGAATTCAGTCATTCTCCACAAAACGTCTGTCTGAGAAGTTGATCAACAACTTCAGATCTCAGCTGAGCTTTACTTTTGTCCAGCAGATGACATACAGTGAAAATCATATGTGTGGTCTGCCAGAGCCCATGTGACAATGACAGGGAATGCTGCACGTCATGCAGATTTCCACAAAAAAATTAAATAGTCTTATTTTGAGACAGAAATCATTTTAGTGTCAATAGGCATGCATGCGGCACTGTAATAATGCAGTATGCTGTATCTGCAATCCAGAGGACCATTCTTGAAGAAAGGAGCAGTTCGAGACCATTACTCATTTCATGTCAAAAACTAACAATAAACAAATTACTGCACTCTGCAACATGTTTTAGAGGCAATGCTGAACTCTGTTCTCCTCATCGACTTGAATTGCTGCTCTCACAACCTGGTGGGAAAGTTGTTCAGGAGAACCATGTTAGGCATGTTAGTTTTTGATGGCATAAAAAGTGAGGGAGCACTGTGATATCACAGGGTGTCAGGGGTTGGAAGGGACCCAAAGAGATCATCGAGTCCAATACTCCTGCCAGAGCAGGACCATAATCTAGCTCTGGCCACAGAGGAATGCATCCAGACAGGCTTTGAAAGTCTCCAGAGAAGGAGACTCCACAACCTCTCTGCAGTCTTTTCCAGTGGTCTGTGACCCTTACAGTAAAGAAGTTCCACCTTGTGTTCAGGTGGAACCTCCTGTGCTGCAGCTTACATCCATTGCTCCTTGTCCTATCACAAGGGGCAAGTAAGAAGGACCTGTCCCCCACCAAGGATGGTGCAAAACCATACAGAAGAGCAAGAGTTAATTTCTGCCCAGAGCAAAGGTGCTGAAATTAAAGTCTGCAGATTCATTTACTCACTATCGTTTCGTAACAAAAAATTACTCCAGAGGTAATGCCATTCTGTCAATGATTCTCACTGAACTGTGGCTCATTTGTTATTTTAAGTTGCCCAGCAGGGTCTGTTTACATCTAGAGAAATTCAGCTAATTCAGTGAATCCCTTCTCTCCATACAGACATCCCAGTATTCTTGCCCATCTACCCATGCCCTGTGGCTTTGCCATCCATGTGCTGTATATGAAGCTGAGTACATTTGCTTACTTTGATGAGGAAAAGCAAAGCTATTGAGATCCATTCCAGCTACACTGGCATTCATCTGGGCTGTTTTAGATCAGGCTAAAAAAATATTTCACCATGATTCACCTGTCTTTTCTATGCTTTTATGAGCCCAGAGATAAGAATCACATAACTCAGATCCAGGTTTCTTAGAATACAACTGAAATTCATTTTTATCCAAGCTATTGCTTTCTCAAGCACTCTATTTTCACACAAACTAAAATGACCTTAACAAAAATTCTTACACGTTTCATTCCTGAAGTACTTCGCTTCCACTGATACTGAGCACATATTATACCCTTGTGTTGAACAGCTGATGGGGCACAGTTGGGAGAGCACTTCACTGATGTAAAACCTTGGGAACAAGTTGCAGGGTTCTGCTTCGAAAAGGCAGCAAAAGAACACAGAGTAGTTGACAAGCAGGCTGGAGTTGTTCACCATCAGGTTAATATTTCCCGTCTGACATGAAGCAGGGCTACCCTGGGATTAGGATTATATCCTATGGGTTCTGGTGATCCTTCTTCATATAATCATAGAATTGTCAGGGCTAGAAGGGACCTCAAGAATCCCCTGCATTGGGCAAGGATACCTCACACTAGATCAGGTTGCTCAGACCTCCATCCAGCCTGGCCTTAAAAGCTTCTAGGGATGGGGCTTCTACTGCCTCCCTGGGTAACCTGTTCCAGTGTCTCACCACTCTCGTGGTGAAGAACTTCTTCCTAACATCCAATCTGAATCTACTCACTTCTAGTTTTGCTCCATTCCCCCTAGTCCTATCACTACCTGACATCCTAAAAAGTCCTTCACTAGCCTTCTTGTAGGCCCCCTTCAGATACAGGAAGGCCACAATAAGGTCTCCTCAGAGCCTTCAGTCCAGCTGGTTCACAAATTAATTACCAGCACAGATAAATATGCGTGCATTACCTCTTTGCTTACTTTCTTCTGCCTTCAAGCCTTTATGAATGCTGATGCTAGGAACTAGTGTTCTGTATGTCTGCAGCTAAGTAGTGCATTTATAATAGCAACACATACAGATGGATAAATAGAAATGTACAAACTGATGCTTTTCTAGTACTTTATGGCTTTCAGGAAACTTTAAGTTTGATTTAAGGAGACTTACTTGTACTCCCCAAACGGTTTTCAGACACAATAACTTTCTCTTTAACAGAATACACCATCGAGAAAAAAGACATCCCAGGATTTAGTCTTACCCAAATCAGCAGTTGGTATTATTTCCAGTATGGAGTTCAAAGTACACAAATCATCAGCTTCAAACTACAGCTTAAAACTCCATTCCAGGTACACTAAATATTACATTTACTTTACTTAGGACATATTTCCTCAGCAGCAATGGAATACAGTCTTGACTTGGCCTTCCATTTCCATGAAACTTTGTTTAGATCCTTCCCCAGTGAATTTTGTAGGCAGGGAGCCAAGGAAGTAAGTGAATGGATTGTTGGCAAATTTTTGAGTGTATGGAATGGTAAATGACTTTAAGAGCTCAACTTTATACTAATTTTCAGACCTTTACATGGTTTTTATGTAAACTGAAAGGATACTTAAGAATGCCTCCTTGTCCTTCATCCTCTCTGTACATTCAGGCATGTGCATTTCCAGGATTTCAAGTTAATATTTCAATGGAAGTTTAGGGCGGCCCAAGTTACGCCTTAAAAAAATCCAACACTATAATATGCCACTGAATTAACATTTAATAAGTGCAAATTCTTGTCACAAATTCACAGTTTTGTTTTACCTGAAACACTGAGGATAGATTCCTCAGATTTCAAGGATGCTGAAAATGCAGCTGTTATTAAGACAAACTAGACTTTGCTCAGTAAAAGATCTTGCTTTCTTGGCACCACACTACCTGTCTCTCTCTCTCGCAGGTATTTGAATCACTGCAGACTGGCCTTCTCGCTTAGACTAAAATAACAAATTGAAAACCAAGCTGGAACAATACATTTTCTTTTTCCACTTTCCCCCTCAGCTACTTCCTGCACATACCAGGATGAAACAAAGGGATGAAGCACAAATAAGCAATTGGGAATTGAATTAATTGACATCCTGAGGTAAACAACAAAGCTGTAAAAATAAAACAAGCCACCCCATTGAACAGGAATGAATAACATGATTTAACTCAGCTAATACCCCAACAATAACAGCAGCATCTTTCATAGATTCTAGGTAAGCAAAGTTCAAGCCAGCAAAATACTTTCCAGTTTATAGAAGATTTTAATACTGCTGGGGGATTTGTCCTGGCCTTCCCAGCAATGGAGCAAGAGTGAGCTCCAGCAAGTCACATGGAAAAAGCATAAGGGGAGCAGATTTTCCAGGCACTAATTCAGTGCAAAATGGGGTCTCCCTTCCAATATTACAGAGCACTGATGTGTTAGTGGTCTCCCTTCTCACATCACTGAGCTCTGTTGGATGGATTACAGGGGGTCTTTTTCCAAAGACCATAAAGTTAAAAAAAAAAAAAAAGAAAAAAAAAAAGGGGGAAGGTTTTCTCTTCTCTGGTATCAATCAATTGAGTATTAATGAATGGATATATAGGAGGTCAGAGGTTTTTCTGGAAATTTTTTGCTGCAAGAGAACACAGGAATATTCGCTATAAGCACTTTTGCACACAGCCCTTATGGAAAAAATATGATAGATGTTAATAGAGTGATAGTCTTCCTACAGAGTTTAAAAATCAATTTATAGAATTGTATAGGAGGGATACAAGTGTTGGACAAAGTAATTTCTCTTGGACCATTTTGGCTTCAGTCTTACTACATTCCAAAGGATTTTTCCATAAGTGAAGAAAGCTGAATATAGTGTAGTGGATGCTTCTGCAGCTTACCTACTGATGCTTACCTACTGAAATAACTCTGAATGAGCTTTTCAAATACAGAGGGAGTCTTTACATGGTTACAGTTACTACAGTATGTCTTCACTTTTATTTATTTCCATGAGATTGATGTGTATGTGCTGGCATAGTTTTCTTGTAGTACATTTTTCATGATCTTTTCATTAATTTGAAAAATCCAAACAAATCAGCAAATCAAAGACAAAAAAAGTAAAAATCCATGCATTGTCTGATTTGTTTCCTTTCTCTTTCCTCCCACTCTGTTCAATTCCTTTCTATTTTGTCCGTGTTAA
Organism: Ramphastos sulfuratus; assembly: GCA_013399055.1. Lineage (NCBI taxonomy): Eukaryota > Metazoa > Chordata > Aves > Piciformes > Ramphastidae > Ramphastos > Ramphastos sulfuratus. The sequence goes on from WBNM01030230.1 coordinate 76,881, forward strand.
CTTTTAGGGAAGAGTTGTACAGTGCACCCCTTGGTAAGAAAAGTTGCCTGCTATGAAGAGGTTTTATTGGATACTATGAGAGCCATTTCCTCCCCAGTATACATGAAAATCAGTTGGAAGCCTCCAGTGAAATTATTCAGATGTCTGCTTACTGACAACAGTCCAGTAATTTTCTTAGTTTTTAAACTAGCAAACAGACCAATTTCACCCATTTACGATATTGTGATATACTAGCAAAATTCAGTGGGCAATTTCTGTCAGTCTTCAGTCTTTCACCTTTGCACTTTGGTGCCTTAGACCACAACCCACTTCCCTCTGCTGGTTTCTGTCCTGATTGATCAGAGCATATTCAGAGAATAGGAGATATGTTGACTTGCTTTGATTTCCTGTATTTACATTTCCAAAATACTGTTACGAGATTTATATTAAAATATCAAGTCCCTAAGATTCAGCAACTATCATTTTTTCTGGCATTTTTTGGTTGGTTGGTTGTTTCATTTGTAGCCTTCCGGCCTTAATGGGAGAGGGAATCCCTCATCCCTGTTGTATTGGATCTGATGTTGGTTAGACAGATCTCTGAAGTTACTTTAACTTTACTACTAGTTTCTTCTAGTCTGGTATCACGGCAAAGTCCCTGTCACTGTATGTACCACCTGAGGAATCTGAACATACATAAGCCTATGTGACTTGTTGAGATGCACCCCAGAGTCCTGAGAGAATTGGTTGATAAAGTCACCAAGCCATTCTCCATGATATTTGAAAAGTCCTGGCAGACAGATGATGACTTCCTTGGTGACTGGAAGAAGGGATACATTACACCCATTTTTAAAAAGGGTAAAAAGGGCAATGGGTTTAAACTGGCAGAGGGGAGATTTAGACTGGATGTCAGGAGGAGGTTCTTTACAGTGAGGATGGTGAGACACTGGAACAGATTGCCCAGGGAGGTTGTGGCTGCTCCCTCCCTGGAGGTGCTCAAGGCCAGGCTGGATGAGGCCTTGAGTGACCTGTACTAGTGGGAGGTGTCCCTGCCTATGGTTGGGGGTTGGAACTAGATGATCCTTGAGGTCCCTTCCAACCTTACCATTCTATGATTTTATGATTCTATGAAAGGGTGACCCTGGGGACTACCAACCTGTCAGCCTCACCTCTGTGCCTAGGAAGATCATGGAGCAGATTCTCATGGAAGCTCTGATGAGGCACACGGAGGCCAGGGAGATGATTCAAAAGAGCCAACTTGGTTTCACTAAGGGCAAATCCTGCCTGACGAACCTAGTGGCCTGGTATGATGGAATATCTACATCAAGGGACATCCTATGTATGTGATCTATCTGGACTTCTGCAAGGCCTTTGACATGGTCCCCCAACAACATCTTACTTACCAAGTTGGAGAGATATGNAGAATTGGTTGATAAAGTCACCAAGCCATTCTCCATGATATTTGAAAAGTCCTGGCAGACAGATGATGACTTCCTTGGTGACTGGAAGAAGGGATACATTACANAATTAATATAATTTATTAATTTTATATTAATATTGATATTAATCACAGCACAAACTTATTTTTAATCAGCTTCAATTTGCACAGTCATGGAAAATATTACACAGAAGGAAACAGGTATTCTAGAATCAAGTAAGAAATAACTAGCAATAACACAAAACATTAATTAGACTTTTGGAGAGAATCTTGTGGTAGATAAACTGTTTGCCCACTAGGGAGAACTCAAGAGGCTCCTTTCTGATGAAGGCAGAAGGCACTTAGAATCTAGTTACAGAATTTCTTACAGAGAGGCTTTTGAATATTTACTCACAAAAATAATCTCTCTGGAGGTTCCGGAGCTAAATTATAGTTTCTGGACAGTGCCCAAACCCTTGGAGGGAGTTCTGTTGGTGTCTTCTTAGCCATTGAAGACTTCTGGAGCTTCTCCCTAGCTAGTAGGATGCTGGGGAGGTGCAGACAATCTCTGACCTGATCCTCGTTCCTCTTGAATGAATCTGTGTCCCTTCCGGGACTCCTAGTCTTGGCAGGAGGCTTGCAGATGTGCAGGCAGGCATGATGTCACACTAGTGACTAATTCTCACCTACCACATGAAGGCACTCCATGTCTATCCCTGGTAAACTGAGGCAAGGCAGTTCCAGGTGTACCAGCCCAAAGCATCAGGGCTTGCTATTACACAGCAATGCTGGTTTGAAGCTTAGCAGGCACAATGTTGCAGAGCAAGGCAAAAGCATGGCAGAGCACATTGTGTTTACCTGCTCATCTCTATTATCAGTTGCCTGAGACTATGTCCCCTTGGCCACAGAGATTATCCAATCAGAATGGCAGTTTGCCAGACTTGACCATGTTAGGTAAAGTCAGAGCTTACTTTTACCCATATTAGGGCAAGAATATAGGCCTGCATAAACACATGTGGGTACCTTGTTTACAACTATGGAGGAGACATAATGGAACCAGGTCTTTGTCTTCCTGCAGTTGCTTCCCCCATCAGCAAAGCAAAGGGGGAGCAGGGGACATGTCTGGACAAGCCAGGACATATTTTAGGTCTGTATTGGCCTTCCACAACAGTAGTGCTCAATGGCTTGAAGTCCAGATGGAGAGCGGTGACAAGTGGTGTCCCTCGGGGGTCTGTACTGGAACCTGTGCTGTTTAATATCTTCATCAGTGATTTAGACAGTGGGATCAAGTGCACCATCAGCAAATTTGCAGATGACACCAAGCTGAGCAGTGCTGTGAATATGCTAGAGGGACAGGATGTCATCCAGAGGGACCTGGACAAGCTGGAGGGTTTGGCCCAGACGAACCTCATGAGATTCAATAAGAACAAGTGCAGGGTTCTGCACCTGGTTTGGAACAAGCCAATAAAGGCTGGAGGTTGAGGTCATAGAGAGCAGTCCTGCAGAAAAACACTTGGGAGTTCTGGTGGATGAG
>WBNM01030231.1:0-15294 GCA_013399055.1 Ramphastos sulfuratus
CAAACCCACATCAACATCCCTGGTTCCTGCCATTGCAGCTTTTCCCTCTCTCAGTGTTTACTGATGTGAGACAGGGCTCCAGGTCCCTCCCTTCATGATGGAAGCAGTCTAGTGCAGCATTGCTCTAACTTCTGATGTGGCATAATCTCACCTGTGGTAAGTGGGAAAGTGCTATTTGGGAGCCTTCTGTCCCACAATTCAGTGGACAACCTCTATACTAAGCGGTCCAAAATCTTGAAGTTATTGGTGTACAATTTCTGAAGTAAACTTTTCCTTTGCTGTCTCCCCAGAGAGGGACAGAGGTATTTTGCAGATGTGTCTGATGTCATAATATAACGTTTATTTTTTCCTGTGACTTGAACAATGCAAAGGAGTCAGGACATATAATGTTAATGGTTCAGTCATGTGCTTTTATGGTAGATATGCCCGATGCAGGAAATGGAATAGAATAAAGGTGTGGAATGTGGTAATTTGAGGAATCCCAGGTCCCCCTTAAACAAAGCCATAGGGACAGAGATCCATCCCAGGGAGATGGACCTGCTCATCCCAGGATATTGTAATGTTATTCTATTCCTTTTCTGGTATCATAGCTTAGAAGTTAGTGCCTGACTTGATCTCTCCCCCTTCTCCTCTCTGATTTTCTTGCTTCCACTTCTCCAAGCAGCGCACTCTTATCTTGGTTTGTGGGGGAGTTGGCAGGCAGGGAGTTGAGCCACTAAGGGCTTGTAGGCCCAGTTGGGAGGGAGCAGTTTCAGCCTACTTTAGACTGGCTGAGGATGGAAGGATTGGAAGATTCTAGAAAGCTAGTTTGGGCCTAGTGGATTTTATACTTCTTGTACCTGACCGCCTTTTGCATATATGCTCTTGCAAATAGACTTTCTCTTAAAGCTTCCAATCAGTGTGCAGTGTCCTCATTCTTACTCCTGGAAAGGTGTAAGAGTCAACTCTGTTCTCCAGAATCAGGTATGCTCGTGGCCCAAACTGTAACAGCTTCTAAGAGGTGTCAGTATCTGCTCCATGAAAGGCAAATGAGTGTATGTCCCAGACCCATACTGTCACAACTGCTTACCTTTAAATTTGGCCTCAGTGTTGGCCACTGATAGCAGATGCAACAGTTTTAATTCTTTTTCTCAGAACTAGGAAATATATCTGGTTGTTACTCATGATGCTCATGTTTGTGTGCTGTGACTGGATAGACCAGGATAATATTCTGTAAAGGATTAAGGATCTTCCTAACCCACTATTGAAATTTACCAGACCAGCTCAGAAGGCTTGAAAGTGAGATAAAGCTATACTTACATCAAAGCATATCCCAGGTCCTTTCAATTTGTCTCCCTTTATGGCAAAACTTGCCTTCAAGAGAATGTCAATTATTTTGTCACCTTCCTCAAAAACTTCCTCATCAGTTTTGCCCCACACAACGATGTCATTGATGCATTGCAGGTATTCTGGAGCTATATTTACAGCAAAACTAAATTTACAAGCATATATATGCAATATATTTACATGTGTTTACAATTAGATACAAGTTAGAAATAATGCAGACATCCAAACACCCCTCCTGGATACAAAATGAAGCCTAGAAGGGGCTCAAAGCTGCCCTCTGTCTCTCTCTCAGACAATCAACAAAGCTTACTTGTTATCTGGTAGCAGAAGATATTAGAGCCGAGCAAAGGAGAAGTGAAGGCAGCAAAAGCTCTGGGGCAGAGGAGGCAAATTGTTTATGCTTTGACTTTTTATCCCTTTTTGGCAAATGAATGATACAGACTTTATTATTATTTTCTTTTTATAACCAGTGATCGAATTTCTCATTAAAATAGTCCAATGAGCCTCAAATCAGCATATAAACCAATATGGGTGTCTTAAAGAGGATGATCTTTTGTCTGACCTTAGACTGAAAGCATTACAATGTCTTCAGCTGTACCATGAGTCATGGTGATACTTTACCAGCTTTGGATTGAAACCTAAATTCAACTAATTCATGCAATGTTTTTCATTTGTTTGTTTATTTGTTCGATTGATTGATTGTTTGTTTGGTTTGTGTTTGTTTGCTTTTTGCTTAGTTTGTGTATTTTGTTTGTTTGTTTGTTNAAGATATCTCAAAAACTCATAGGAAAATCTGATGGTATATTCATATTCATATGTGTATGGATATAGAACAGATGTAATGAGTAAAAGATAGGTTTTTAAAAAAAATACTATTTTTTTCACTTTCAAACACCAACTGGCATGAAATGTAGCATGGAGAAACATAGATGGTTGCATTCATAACCCTGACTTGAGTGGTATGCATAAATACAGGCAATAACAAATATTGTATCAGGTCTATGGAAAGCATGTACAGGTGAACGTAACATGTAACAGAAATGGGCAAAGCAGTTGGCACCAAAGACCTGCATATTAACTCCAGTAACTGCTAGGACACTGTATGGACCACTGTATTCCCTGAGGACTGGAAGCCAGGAGATGCGAGGCTCCACTGAGGTGGCAGGGCAGAATCTCACCATTCAGTGTCTGTCCTACCACTCCAGCCACAGGTAGCCAGGGAAAATATGGGCAGATGCAGACTTGAGCATTGGACATCTCCCTAGAAATGGGGATCAGACAGGGACAGGCTAGGGTGTCAGCCTGTGGGTTAAGGTCAGGATCGGGTCTGGTGAGAGCAAGCTGCATCAAACACAGCCCTGGTATGCATGAGTATCAATTATTAAAAATGCTGCCATGCTCACAGGTACAGATTGAATAATGGTATTCTTCTTAAAGGTGCAGCACAGCCTATGTCTGTCTTTTGCTGTCTTATGAAAGTGATGGGTTGGGTGCTGTAGCCTGTAAACTGATATCTGATATCCAAGAGGTCCTTCTTACTGTGACCACACAGAAGATTTGACTGTTGAAAGATACNAGATGTAATGAGTAAAAGATAGGTTTTTAAAAAAAATACTATTTTTTTCACTTTCAAACACCAACTGGCATGAAATGTAGCATGGAGAAACATAGATGGTTGCATTCATAACCCTGACTTGAGTGGTATGCATAAATACAGGCAATAACAAATATTGTATCAGGTCTATGGAAAGCATGTACAGGTGAACGTAACATGTAACAGAAATGGGCAAAGCAGTTGGCACCAAAGACCTGCATATTAACTCCAGTAACTGCTAGGACACTGTATGGACCACTGTATTCCCTGAGGACTGGAAGCCAGGAGATGCGAGGCTCCACTGAGGTGGCAGGGCAGAATCTCACCATTCAGTGTCTGTCCTACCACTCCAGCCACAGGTAGCCAGGGAAAATATGGGCAGATGCAGACTTGAGCATTGGACATCTCCCTAGAAATGGGGATCAGACAGGGACAGGCTAGGGTGTCAGCCTGTGGGTTAAGGTCAGGATCGGGTCTGGTGAGAGCAAGCTGCATCAAACACAGCCCTGGTATGCATGAGTATCAATTATTAAAAATGCTGCCATGCTCACAGGTACAGATTGAATAATGGTATACTTCTGAAAGGTGCAGCACAGCCTATGTCTGTCTTTTGCTGTCTTATGAAAGTGATGGGTTGGGTGCTGTAGCCTGTAAACTGATATCTGATATCCAAGAGGTCCTTCTTACTGTGACCACACAGAAGATTTGACTGTTGAAAGATACCGTGCCATTAAAATGCATATTTAAGCCAATGTTCTGCTGGGAATAAGCTGTGTTGGAAGAAGCATTCAGCTGCAGGCAGTCAGCAGTGGGATTCCTTCAGAATTGATCTTGTGACCACTAATTAATCAGTAGTTTTGTAATAATATTGTATAATACTGACACATAATGCATATAATAAATGGTTGAACAGCATCAGCAGCAGAGGAAAGGGCTGGAATTTCACAGTAAACAAACAAACAGAAAACCAAAAAAACCCATTAGAAACAGGTCTGAAATAACTGAAATAGGAAATGCCCATGGCAGAGGGAACTAGGTGATCCTAGTGGTCCCTTCCAATCCTGACTGATTCTATGATTTATGATTCTATGATGTACAGAGCAAGGGACAAATGGGAAATTCTAAAAACTCAGGAGCATCCTTTGGAAATGAGGAAGCTATTTATATATAGATAATTATTTTTAAAATTTCCGTCCATAACTAATGTGATATGAGCTTGGAAAAAAAGTAAATGTCAGCTCCTAATGCAGAAGGTAAGGTGTTTTCAGTGGGGAACAGGATTGCTAACACGGTTTTGAAAAGCAGTTAACAGACTTATAAAGCTGGATGCCTGTGTACAAGCAGTCAGGTAAACGGAGGAGGCATGGAAGCGGGAACACCCATAGGGAAAGAAGGAATGAGTAGTTACAAATGTAACTTGTGAGAGAAGACTAGGAGGAGAGATGTTTTCTATCTCGACAAAATGAATGCTGAGAGAAAACACGATTGGTCTCAAGGAACACATCAGTAACTGAACACTAGATAGTAAAGAGTGGGACTTGTTAGCACATGATAGAATTCTTTTCAGTGCTTGTACTTTTCTTGTGAGCCTACACACAAAACACTTGCTAGTCCTGGGAATAAGAGTGAGTGATTTTCCTGGGAAACTGAGAGTCAAAGTTGAATCGTGTTTAAAGATTCAATGACACAAGACACTTTTGTTGTGAAATCAGCTGTAGGTAATGATGAGATCTAACTGTTGCTTTTGGCTCTGCTAATACACCAGGAATGAGATCTGTTTTCAGAGCTATCAGAGAAGTCTCATAGACTGCTAAAGTGAGATGTAGATTACACTCTACCCCAGAAGCATCACAGCTACTTAAGCAGAAGTGAGTTTCAGTGCATCTCTCATACATGTGAAGTGCAAGCAATACAGACTCTCAAAAGCAGAGAGATGTGCTTTGGAAACCCTTAGCACTGGCCATGAGACAACTGGGGCATGGAACTTTCTTTCAGAGAAAACTCCTCAGTTTCTTACGCAGCTTTTCTCCTTAGGGTGCTATGTATTTATGTGCTCATACGGTCTCCTGGCCTTTCAAGAACTGCAGAACTGCTCTTACGGAGGATATTGCTAATTCTACTACCTGCACCCAGGCAAATTACACGTGCCCTTCAGACAGCCTTGTTCTGTGAGTTTCAGATCCTTCAGATACACGCTTTACTCAGGTGATGAAGGAACAACTCAAATGCAAACACAAAGCAATAAACCCCAGAATGGACATAGCAGCATATGGATTCAGGAGCTGGATTCTGGAACTGGATTCAGGAACTCATGGACCAGGACCAAAGACAGAAAAGACAGTGTTCGTCTGTGATGGTTTGGGAGTTACCTCCCCGACCCCGACCATGAAATCACCCGGAATAGACTCAGCCAGATGGAAGTTAAGGACTGAAGCTCTATTTACAGCTTAGCACAATATGCAAGCAGATATTTACACAATATACATGAATATTTACAGAAATATACAGAATATACAAGTTAAAGGTAATACAGAAACACAGTATCCCTCCCAGAAATCAGGCTCCCCAAGAAGGGCTCCCAACCACACTTCCACCTTCTTTCCATCCCTCTACCTTATCCCAGGGTCTGCCTTACGTGCAAGGTGAGTTTGGAGGATTGGCAAGGGGGGTTAGAAGCAGAATGATTAGTTGGGTTACAAAGCAGAAAGACACACCAGGTCCCAGAGAGAAAGACTCTCTGCCTTATCTATATTTATGTCCTTGTTTTTATACATCTCAGCAAGCCCGCGAGTGAAGTACACATCACCACTGTTTTCTTTTCACATCCTATAATCTAATTTTTTTCTTTAAAATATTCCAATTAGCCTCAAACCAGCACATCTTCTCAGATGTCATCATTGAAGAAAGAGCTTGACTCTTATGATCCCTCAGCTTTATACTGAATATGATGTTTATGGAATGGAATGGAACATATATTTAGTCATGTTTGGGTCATCTATCTATCCGCTTCTCCTCACAGGTGTGGCCTCTTATTTTCTGCACCCCAAACATGATGCACAAGATTTAGCAGTGATTTTGGTCTACACAGGAGCAAGTATAACCAAGAGACTTTCTTGGTAGTAACTACAAATATTGAGAATCATAACTTCTAAAAGTGTAGAGTGTCTGAAAAATGTGCTGCTAACTTCAGAAAGTGCAGTCACTTAGAAAAAATCGAACTGAAAAATAAAATCATTGAGCAGAATTGGTTCTGTTCTAATTCAAACTAGGTTATAATGAAAAATTACGAGTGATGATATCGTCCATTATTGACAAAATATTGTGTCACAACCAATCAGAAGCTGACATCACAATCTGAAGTGATCTATCATTATGCTGAGGCCAGACAAAACTTTTTGGGCCCCAAATGTCTTTGAGATCAAAGGAAAATATATCAGGAAAATATTTTTAAAAGGGTTATTTGCCATTAGGTCTAGGACAGGCTGTATCATCCTCTCAGCCTAGGGAAATTCGTAGATCAAGCTTCAAGTATGTTCAGAAAGGCAGTGTATGGTACAAAATTTTAGAATAAGAATTTATGAAAGCGAACATTGTATGTCATTCTTGTTTACGTAACAGGCTTAACAATATTCACAGGCTGTAGTATACAAATTTTACCTTCTGACATTTCAGAGTTGAAACTCAGATTCATCCCATTTCCCTTCTTAAACCTCTTCAGCAAATGAAGAGCAGATAATTTCATTAACTAGAGGCACATGCACAAAGAGACCAAAGTGTTCACACAGCAAGTTTCTAGGCTCCAGGTCTGCAAATGTGCTCTCCCACTAGTTTCCTAGATGACTGGGTAAATCACTCCTGAGCCTCTGTTTCTCTAACTGAAAAAAGGACTTGACAGCATCACTTTGTACAGAGCTTTAGACACAAGCAACACATACTTTTGCATAGTGGATATTGAACCAGACTCGTCTCTTGTAACACCCTTTTGAGTCCATTAGAATCAAAAAAGTCATATGGATGTATACAGAAAATAGCCAAAGTTGGGGACTTTGAAGGAAGGCAGGCAGGCAAGAAGGCAAGAAGGCAGGCAGGAAGGCAGAAAGGCAGGCAGGCAGGCAGGAAGACAGGCAGGAGGGAGGGAGGGAAAGAGAGAAGGTGAGAGGGAGGAAGAGAAGCAGGACAGCAGGCAGGAGGGAAGGAGAGAGAAAGGGAGAGAGGGAGAGATACAGGCAGGGAGGAAGGGAAGGAAGGAGGGAAGTCAAAGGAACTTCAGCTTTTTATGTTTTCAGGAAGAAGAATGGGCTAGAAAGTTAAAGACAAGAAGTATTTCTCTTTCATATTTATGTACTACTTTTCCAGTCTTTTGGGGAACTCAGAAGTTAAACAACTTCAGAAGAATTATTAAGATAACTAGAGTCCTTGCAGTAACAAACTACCTGGATAATAACAAATGACACAGTTAAATAGTTCATCAAAGGTCTACTGATGCATTTCAGACCACACAAATCTCACTTCTTTCTTTGCTCAGCCTGTTTATTACAATGAAGATACCACTGGGAACATTATCTCAGTAGCTTAGCTGTTACGAAACTCAGGAAAAGAAAGGAAAGGAAGAATCCCCCTCAATCTTGTAGAGAAAATCTGGGCTAAAAGTCTGTTCCACTCACTTGAAACTGTGCTGGTTTGAGGCTAATTAGAATATTTTAATGAGAGAAATTAGATCATTGGCTGTGAAAGGAAAAAAATAGTGATGTCTATGTTACCCATTGGTTCTGCTGAGAGATATATAATAGCCGTAACAAAACCCAAAGTCTCTCACTTATTCTTCAGTCTGTGTGCCTTGCTGCACCTTGCCTTAACTCCTCTGCATGAAACCTATGTAAACCAATCTAATAATTTCCTTTTAACTCCTCATTGGCTTTTGATATCTCACCTCAGATCTCTGCAAATCAATCACTTGAACTATATGGATCTTTATCTGGTTATTTCTGAGATAAGGGGTGGGGTGGAAAAGAGGGGGGTTGTTTGGAAGCCCACCTGGGCAGTCTGGCTGGGGGGGATTTTCAATTTCTATATTACTTCTAACTTCTATATAATAGCAAATATTTGTAAATACAGTATACATATACTTGTAAAGATGTGCTGTGCTGTAAATACATGTGCTGGTTTGAGGCTAATTGGAATATTTTAGTAGAGAAAATTATATTATAGGCTGTGAAAAGAAAACAATAGTGATGTCTACTTCACTCACAGGCTTGCTGAGATGTTTAAGAATAAGAATACAAAACATAGATAAGGCACTCTCCTGGAGAGTCTCGGGCTGTCTAGCTTCTTGGCTTCTCCTCTCTGCTGAATAATCTAACTAACCACTTTCCTTCTAATCCCTCTGACCGATCCTCCAAACTTGTCCTGTGCGTAAGCCAAACCCTGGGATAAGGTATAGGGGTGAGGAGAAGGTGGAAGGGTGGTTGGAAGCCCCTCCTGCGGACTCTGATTTCTGGGAGGGGTGTTGTGTTTCTGTATTACCTTTAACTTGTATTTTTCTGTAAATATTCCTGTATATAGTGTATATATCTGCTTGTATATTGTGCTGAGCTGTACATAGAGCTTCATTCCTTAACTTCCAACCTGCTGAGTCTAGTCTGGGTGATTTTACAAATTGGGGACGGGGATGGGGACGGGGAACTCCCATACTATCACAGTACATAGCTTCATTTTACTTTCATCCGGCTGAGCTAGTCTGGTAAATCTTGTGGAGGAGGGGGCTGGAACTCCCAAACTACCACAGCAACTGAGTCACAGTAAACTGAAAAGAGGTCAATTAGACTTAGTGAAGGCTATAGTGGAGGGTAGAGGTCCCTCACTTCAGAGCTGACATACCTTACCAATTATGAGAGGTGGCAGCTGGGTCAGTAGGATCCATAGTAACAAAAAGAAATAGGCAGCTAATGGACATGTATGGAACATAAAAAAAAAGCAACAAATGACAAAATAGAGTGGAAAAAATAATTATACATCATCTCTAAAAAAATCATAAGATTCAGTTATTTTAAAATCAAATTATCAAAATATACAATGTCTGTTTACTTCTGTAACATGGGTAAATGTTAAAATGTAAGGATATCTGAGCAATGTTCCACAAACAAATGAAGAAAAATTTGAACAGCTAGTCTTTATATTCAGCAACTCCTATAAAGTCACAGTGGAACAAAGTAGTGGTTGAACTTTCTGCAAAAACAGAACTAGTATCACAGAACTGGCTTTGCCATATTTTATAAAAAGTTCATTGCTTCCTTTGGACAGACTTCTTGTAAGACAGAAGTCTCCAAAGCTCGTGGATGATTGTGAGGACTGTGCCCCAAAATCCCCTTTGCTTTTCCCTTTCCACTTACAGATTTGAATGAGGAAAGGAGAGTGGCATGAAAGGAGCTGAAAAGAGCACTCCTTTTCCTGCTTTGGGCTGGGGTCTGCACCTGTGCATTTCCCCAAGCCATGTTAAATTCCCATGCTGGGATGCCACACTGGGATGCAACAGGCTTGACTTTTCTCACTCAGTTCATATGTCAATGGACACAATTTGTCTAAGGAATTGTTAAATGGAGTAATCTGAAAGGATGGGAGGCTTCTTTGGATTTCTCCTGGACCCCTGCTACCTGGATCCTGTTTCTTCCATGCTGGACAAACTGCTGTGTCATTCCTGCTGGAAAACTGACTGCTTCCCAAGCTGTGCTGGAAAAGCACGTCTGGCTTTGGCATTTTGCACTGAATTATAATTTGCAGTTTCAGAGGCTGTTTCCCACTGCGAAATTACAACAAATTCTCCACCCTCACAGCACCGATTTCGTGACTAAGTTCACCTTTTTTGGCTTTATTTTCTGGGATCTTGCCTGTTGTACTTATAGCAGGGGAAAAGGCTTCTTGTGACTTGCCCTACCCAATTTGTGAACTTTTCCAATTTTTTGGTTATTATTAGTGTTCCCTCATTGTGAACAATATCTCCCAAATGAATATTCATGAAGATGGTCAGAGGGCTGCAGCAGCTGTGCTATGATGGCAGGCTACAAGAGCTGGGGGTCTTCAGCCTGGAGAAGAGAAGACTTCCAGGAGACCTTGGAGTGGCCTTCCAGTATCTGAAGGGGGCCTACAGGAGGGCTGGGGAGGGACTATTTGCAAGGTCTTGTAATGACAGGATGAGAGGCAATGGGTTTAAACTGGCAGAGGGGAGATTTAGAGTAGATGTTAGGAAGTTCTTTGCAGTGAGGGTGGTGAGACACTGGCACGGGTTGCCCAGCGAGTTTGTGGATGCTCTCTCCCTGGAGATTTTCAAAGCTAGATTAGATAATACCTTAAGTGACCTGTTCTAGTCCCTGCCTACGGCAGGGGCTTGGAACTAAACCACAAAATCACAGAATTAACCAGGCTGGAAAAGACCTCTAGGATCATTGAGTCCAACCTATCACCTAACCCTTCTAATTAACTACCCCATGGCACTAAGTGCCTCATCCAGCCTCCTTTTAAGTACCTCCAGGGATAGTGACTCCACCACCTCTCCAGGCAGCCCATTTCAATGCGAATCACTCTTTCTGTGAAGAACTTCTTCCTAACATCCAGCCTAAACCTGCCCTGGCACAGTTTAAGGCTGTGTCCTCTTGTTCTGTCACTGGATGCCTGGGAGAAGAGATCAACCCCACCTGGCTACAACCTCCTTTCAGGTAGTTGTAGAGAGCAATGAGGTCACCCCTGAGGCTCCTCTTCTCCAGGCTGAACAACCCCAACTCCCTCAGCTTCTCCTCACAGGGCTGTGCTCCAACCCCCTCACCAGCCTTGGTGCCCTTCTCTGGACACATTCAAGCACCTCAATATCTTTCTTAAATCGAGGGGCCCAGAACTGGACACAGGACTCAAGGTGTGGCCTGACCAGTGCTGAGTACAGGGGCAGAAGGACTTCCCTGGTCCTGCTGGCCACAGTAGTCCTGATACAGGCCAGGATGCCATTGACCTTCTTGGCCACTTGGGCACACTGCTGGCTCCTCTTCAGTTGGCTGTCAACCAGAACCCCCAGGTCTTTCTCTGCCTGGCTGCTCTCCAGCCACTCTCCAGCCGCTCTGTCTCCAACCTGTAGCGCTGCATTGGGTTGTTGTGGCCAAAGTGCAGAACCCAGCACGTGGCCTTGTTAAAACCCTGTGTTGGACTGTGCCCATCTATCTAGCCTGTCCAGGTCCCTTGGCAGAGCCTTCCTGCCCTCTTACAGATTGACACATGCTCCCAACTTGGTGTCATCTGCAAACTTACTTAATGCCCTCATTCAGATTATCAATGAAGGTATTAAACAGGACTGGGCCCAGCACTGATCCCTGGGGCACACCACATGATTTTTGAGGTCTCTTCCAACCTAAACCATTCTATGATTCTATGATGCCTAAATTTTGTATATTTTGGAGTGGAATTTTTATGTCAGTAAATAATTATGTTTTCACAACTCCTGCCTCATATAAATTATTAATAACCATGACAATGATCACTTCATGAGTGACTTGAAGTTCTATGTGTGCAGCTGACATCTCTGTGAATTTAGCAAACATAATTCAGTGAGTATTGCTCCAGGACTATTGTGATACAGACCTGGAATTGTAAGAGTTGGTTTACCCATTGCCTTTTGTTTCTTGAAAGTAGTGTTTGAAGCTGTGTGATGAGAATGTAGCCAGCATTGCACATCCAAAATGGAGCATAATGTAAAATGGGGAAACTAATGGAACTAATGGAAATAAGTGTGGGGAACAATTACAGCCCACACAACAGAATGCTTCAAATATTGTTAGAAGGTCATGTTGGAGGGTTTTGCATTATTTATTTGTGGGTACTCAAAGTATGTAAACACCATAGTTAAACACCATCCTCAGATAGTGCTGTATTCTTGATGAAGAGCAAATGTGGTGCCTGAATTTAAGAGGATAAAAGTGATCCAGTGAGCTCAATACTGCAAAAAGGTCTAAGAATAATTTTTAAATGTAAAAATAATTAAATATGAATATAGACATGGAAATGGGAGAATATGTGATATATATTTGAAAGAAGCAGATTGTGACATATTAATCTAGTCTCATTTTTCTTAAAGTAATTGGTTTTCTACAGAAAGAAAATTTTGTAACATTAATTAATCTAGATCAAAGTAAAGCATTTGTTAATGAAGCACAAATAAACTAGAGAAGACAAATTTATTGCAAAGCTTGAGCTTGTCAGGAACTGGTTAAAATGAAGTCAACAGTATGTGACTCATAAGAGAGAACTCTCATGCTGCAAGGAGGCTAGAAGAAAACTTGTCAGATACCTGTCTCAGTATGAGTCTTAAAGACTGTCATCTCAAAAGTTGCTTTTTGCTAGTTATTTAACCCACCTTCAAACAAACTTCAGCATGGAGAGGAAGGTGGGTGACCTGGCAGGTTGAAGTAATGGAAATGTTTAAAGTGCTGTGTAACATCTTTGACAGTGACATGGACAGAGGAATTGAGTGCACCCTCAGCAAGTCTGCAGATGACGCCAAGCTGTGTGGCACAGTCGACTTGCTAGAGGGCAGGGATCCATCCAGAGGGACCTGGACAGGCTGGAGAGATGGGCCCAGGCCAACCTCATGACATTCAACAAGACCAAGTGTAAGGTCCTGCACCTGGGTAGGCACAATCCCAAGCACAACTCCAGGCTGGGTGGTGAATGGCTGAGAGCAGCCCTGAGGAAAAGGACCTGGGGGTCTGGGTTGATGAAAAGCTCAACATGAGCCTGCAGTGTGAGTGCAGCCCAGACAGCAACTTTGTGCTGGGCTGCATCAAGAAAAGCGTTGCAAGCAGGGCAGGGCAAGGGAGGGGATTCTGCCCCTTTCCTCTGCTCTCATCAGAACCCGCCTGGAGTCCTGTGTGCAGTTCTGGAGCCCTCAAAACAAGAAGGACATGAAACTGTTGGAGCAGGTCCAGAGGAGGCCACAAAGATGCTCAGAGGACTGGAGCAGCTCTACTGTGAGGACAGGCTACAAGAGTTGGGGCTCTGCAGTCTAGAGAAGAGAAAACTTCCAGGAGACCTTGTAGTAGCCTTCCAATATCTGAAGGGAGCCTACAGGAAGGCTGAGAAGGGACTATTTACAGGATCTTGTAATGACAGGATGAGGAGTAATGGGTTTAAATTGGCAGAGGGGAGATTGAAACTAGCTGTTAGGAAGAAGTTCTTTCCAGTGAGGGTGGTGAGGCACTGGCACAGGTTTCCCAGGGAGGTTGTGGCTGCTCCCTCCCTGGCAGTGTTCAAGGCCAGATTGGATGAGGCCTTGAGTGACCTGTTCTATTGGAAGGTGTCCCTGCCTATGCCGGAGGGTTGGAACTGGATGATCTTTGAAGTGCCTTCCAACCCGAACCATTCTATGATTCTGTGAAATTGAACTCCACTTCAAAGTGCAGACTCATTTCAGAAACAACATTTCTAAAAACTGGTCAGATTTCATTCCATGAAAGGGGCAGGAAACAGAGTACTGTTTCGTGCATTAGTCAATCACAGTATAAACACATCTAAACTACCCATAGTCATATCATATCAATCATTATCATACCGGTATGGTACAACTGTGAAAGACCAAATTTCCAGTAAATATCAGTACGTATTAGGGGATTACAGTTCTGTTAGGATCTTGTGCATGGTGCCTCACACAGTTCTGCTTATCCATGTTTGAGGATCCTGTAGCCGAACTGGAGGAGGTGCGGAGTAGAGATGTGAAAGCGGAAAGACTTCCTCTGAGAAAATCGGGCACCATGATTGCAAACAGGGGCAGTGTTATGTGGGTTAGGGAGTTACCCGCCCCCCCACACTTTGTAAAATGACCCAGACTAGAACTCAGTCGGCTGGAAGTTAAGGAATGAAGCTCTATTTACAGCTCAGCACAATATACAAGCAGATATATACACTATATACAGGAATATTTACAGAAATATACAAGGTAAAGGTAATACAGAAACACAACACCCCTCCCAGAAATCAGAGACCCCAGGAGGGGCTCCCAACCACCCTTCCACCTTCTCCCCACCCCTATACCTTACCCCAAGGTTTTGAGGATCGGCCAGAGGAGGAGTTAGAAGAAAAGTGATTAGTGAAATTAATTTGTCGGAGAGAAGAAGCCAGAAGTTGCAGGACAGCCCCAGACGCTGTACCCCAGAGAGCGACAAGCCCGACTGTCTTATCTAATGTTTATGTTCTTAGTTTTATTTGTGTCAGCAAGCCTATGAGTGAAGTAGACATCACCATTGTTTCCTTTTCACAGCCTATAATATAATTTTCTCTATTAAAATATTCCAATTAGCCTTAAACCAGCACACAGTGTCTCATCCCAGAGTGCATAAAAGCATAATGATGGACAGTGCTGCTGTTCCAGAGTACTCTTCACCTCACAGCTGAGGTTCTTCGTGCTTCACCACCTTCTTTATCTGCTTGCTTCAAGTACTGTTCTCCAATTGTCTCCAGTAAGTGCACATGGGAGGGACATGGAGCAGATATTTAGATGTCCATCAATGGATGCTGGATATGGGCCTGAATTGTAAACCCAGATCAAATACTGGGGAACATCTGAAATAACCATGATGAAACTGGGCATCTAATTGGAGTGCCCCATGTGTTATCTGCATCATATGCAAAACCTGTTCCAAACAGTACACTTGCAAAGCCAGGCAAAGGTGAAGTCAAGAACAGCAATGATAATGTCAGGGACTTGGCACACAGAAACACCCAAAAAGCCACTGGGTACCTTTAATCTCTCACACTTGTACTTTGTTAAGCATAATTAGTTGGACAGTTAGATTAACTGCCTCCCTCACTTACCTGGGTCTCAGGAGCTCTGGGTGGGATCTGAAATGTTCATGTGAATAACTGAAAAGGGCAGTGAAATTTAAGATGCTGTAAGTGTAGCTCAGGTTTAAATCTGTCTTGACCTAATTTTCTCATCCCTACACAATACATTTAAAAAGTGATACAGAGAACATCCATGTCTGAGTTGACAAGAGTAGATATTAGAGGCTTTAGATGAGACAACTATTTGGAGATAGATATTTTCTCCTGGAATGGCAATTTTCACCCAGCCCTTCAAGACTTTTTCTCTGTTGCTGCACCAAATTCCACCTTTCACTGAGTGCTGGGGTGCTGACAGGTTTTACCACCTTAGCTATGGGGCTGCTACCATGTTGGCATACGAAATCTCACTTTTACATGATGATTCCTCAAATCAGAGATAACAACAGTCACACACAGAAAAGCCTTTGCTGATCAAATTGATTTAGTGGTGGAGGCAATCTGTTGATTTCAAACCCCCAGATAACTAGAATAAGCTGACTGGGTGTGATGGGTTTGGGAGT
>WBNM01030233.1:0-49326 GCA_013399055.1 Ramphastos sulfuratus
TTAGCCTCAAACCAGCATATAAACTCTTCCCTGCATCTCCTGATCACTATTGTGAACATTTTGCAGGTAACTTTCCGGCAATGCTTGATAATTGTGTAGAAAGTCTTTTCGTGTAGTGTGTAAAATACATGGCTTTCCGTTCCCCCACCCCCGCCTCTGGATTTGTTTTATGCTCATGGATGCACAGATCTATGTCTGCCTAAAAATAATCTTTCAACACAAAACTATGTTTATTTTTTTGCTACTTTGTTGTTGTTTTTTCTTTGTTATTTGCAATGGCTTTGACCTTTGCCCCAGCTGAAGATGCCTTCAGTGGCTTTCCAGTATCTGAAGGGAGCCTACAGGAAGGCAGGGGAGAGGCTACTTACAAGGTCTTGTAATGACAGGACAAGGAGTAATAGCTTTAAAGTGGCATAGAGGAGATTTAAACCAGTTGTTAGAAAGAAGTTCTTTCCAGTGAGGGTGGCGAAACACTGCAACAGGTTGCTCAGGGAAGTTGTGGATGCTCTCCCCACTGGAGGTGTTCAAGGCCAGGTTGGATGAGGCCTTGAGAGAGCTGTTCTAGTGGGAGGTGTCCCTGCCTGCAGGGGTTTGGAACTAGATGATCTTTGAGGTCCCTTCCAACCTAAACCATTCTATGATTCTATGATTCTATGCCAGTTTGTCTCAGATTTGTATAAAGAGAGCTAGGCTAATACAAACCACACATGCACACCCCTCTCCCTTCTGGTAAGGGACTGTATAGAGTCTCCTCCTGGAAAACATTTCTTGCAACTTAAAATTCTCAGTTGCAAGCCCCCAAAACTGAAAATACTCAATGAACTGGACAGTCAGGTCACTTTGATTTGAAATGTGCATGTAGCAGCTTTTCATTTAGCATTTTTGCCTGAAAGTTTGACTGCAAGCCTTGATGTCAGTGGATAAAGACAAAGAAATCTGTCAGGTTTAATTAGTTGTGCGATATAACACCACTGAGGGAAATACTCTCCCCTGGCTCCTAATCCTTCTTATCTTTGGTACGTGTTAAAGCAGAAAGGCTGAGTTTCTTTCATGAATTGCCTCAAGCTTATTATCATGGGGAAACCTGTCACCCATGATTAAATAGCAATGCAAGTCTGCTTTAGGAATAATTTCTTTGACAGTGCAGGTAGGTAAGAAGGTTGCATTATACCTGATGTTTCTCAAGTTGATAGTAGACACAGGGCCTGCGTTCAGATGTTTCACTGTTGTCATTCCTGCTGCTTCACCAAAAACAAACAGCCCAAAACACAGTTGTTGTTAAATTTTAAAAATAAAAATAGAGTGTGCTGGTTTGAGGCTAATTGGAATATTTTAATAGAGAAAATTATACTATATGCTGTGAAAAGGAAACAATGGTGATGTCTACTTCACTCATAGGCTTGCTGAGATGTTTAGAAATAAGAACTCAAAACAAAGATAAGCCACTTGGGCTTGCAGCAGTCTCTGGGGCACAGCGTCTAGGGCTGTCTAGCAGCTTCTGGCTTCTCCTCTCTGCTGATTAATTTCACTAACCACTTTTCTTCTAACCCCCTCTGGCCGATCCTCAAAATTCTCCTTGTGTAAGGCAAACCTTGGGGTAAGGTATAGGGGTGGGGAGAAGGTGGAAGGGTGGTTGGGAGCCCCTCCAGGGGTCTCTGATTTCTGGGAGGGGTGTTGTGTTTCTGTATTACCTTTAACTTGTATATGTCTGTAAATATTAATGTCTATTGTGTATATATCTGCTTGTATATTGTGCTAAGCTGTAAATATAGCTTCAGTCCTTAACTTCCAGCTGGCTGAGTTTTAGTCTGGTTCATTTTACAAAGTGTGGGGGGTGGGTAATTCCCAAACCGTCACATAGAGGAGTAAGGAGAATCATGTCAGTTTTAATTGGATAACGTTTACTTTTTAAATGTGACTAAGATTCTAAACCAATTTCCCCCCCCAACAAGTGCAGATATTGACGTAAAATGCAATAGTGGAAAGAGATCTGTTTTAAAATAAGCTTTTCAAGAAGCTATGGCAAAAGGGGAATATAAAAGGAATAAGTAAACTTTTTCAATTAGGGTTATCAGCACTGAATAATTGCTAAGTAAGGTACTCTGAGGCAGCAGAAATGTAGAAGTGACTGAATTAAAGTTGATGCACATTTCCTTTCATTAGTATGGCACACAACTTGGAAGGAGTTCTGATTTCAAATTAAGAGGAAATGGCTGGACTGTTAAAATGCTTCCAAATAGTCTAAATAATTTTCCCTGTAGTGCACTGCACTGAACAGTCAGTCCTTGAACACAGGTTTGATAAAGATTCAGGAACCATTTGGGAAGGGTTCAGAGGAACAAGCTGAATAGCTGAATCGGTCAAGCTTCATCCTAAATGCATCACCGTCTGCTTCACCACACGCATAAGGCAGCAGGAAAACCAAAAGTGAAAGTGGCACCTAAATAAAGAAGGTTTACACTTTCATGTTTTCCACAGATTGGGAGAGAACTTCATTTGCCATTAAAAGTCAGGCTGATAAGTTGAATGTGAATTTCCTCTAGAGCTCACCTGACCTTGCAGACCTTTTCAAGATACTGATCTGTTAGAGAGCCAAGACAAGCCACTACCACACATCAATTCCTCTAAAAATGTCTGCTTGTTCAGACCTCGGGCTCTTGTGCTGAAGCTCTTATTTTGCTCTAATGAGCCAGTGTCAATATGTCCCTCTAGGAATGCTGAGAAGGTAAATACAGAGATTTTGCAACAGCTATATAGTAAGATTTTAAGTAGAAAGTGGTACCAAGACAGTACGAAACACATCTATTAAATATCTATCGGAACAGCTTTAGGGAGCTTCTGTGAAATCAGGAATTGGTTTATTTTAACCACCAGTTAAATCCTCTCTTTAATTTGTTGATCTCCAGAAATCCAAACCGATATATATTTTTAGATATTTATTTGCATCAGATAGGAGGCCAAGTAACAAACAGTCTACAGGGTTTACATGAATTTTTATTCCAGTTTGGCTTGGCAACTTGACTGTTTTTAAGAGCACTGGAATGAAATCCCAAAGGAAAACCTCACACCACAGACATTTAAAATGGGAACTGCAGCAGGTGTAACAGAGATGTTAAGACAACAACTATTTTCTCTTGATTGTGCAGTGCACAAACAATGACTCCACCAGTCCGTTTCTATTTCTTTCTTCCACACCTAAATGACTGTATTCCCAGCAGCCTCTACTGCTTACTTCATATGTACTTTTTTTCCCTTTTTTTTTTTTCTTCTTTTTTTTTTTTTTTCCATGCTGCTTGGACCAAGGAGGATGGATGCAGTAGTTAATGGCAGCTATAATGATCAGGGCCTTACAAAATCAATGTCACTTTGACATCTCTCTCACTCATTTGGTCACTTTGTGTCAGCTGCCTTTATAAACCCAGGGGGCAAGACCTTCATTCCTCTCAAGGGTATTTCAGGTATATAATTAGCAGGTACTATGTTGGCCTGGTAACCACTGAAGTACTAAATTAAGACTGACCAGAAAATTAAATTACTCAGATGTGTAATGCTTACAAGGATCCTTTTCTCACCTGTCAATTGCAATTTGTTTAACTGGTAAAAATAAAGTTTGCTGGCAGAAGAGTGCAACCCTTACTGCTAGCTCCTGTTAGATAACATTGCAGGAATTCCTTGAAAAGGTAATCAAAAAAGAAGTCTGCCCTTTGTTGGTTTTTGATGTCACTCCAGAATGTGTATTAGTGCCAATGTATTAGTACCAATGCACTAATTGAAGTACTCAAGAACATGTTTCTGCTTTGCTATTTTACCTACCTGTTAAAGTGTACATGCTCTGGCTATTTGCAGCATAACATTTTTGGCAATAAAAACCTAGCTAGTGCTTAGCTTGCCAAGACTGTTTTGATTAACACTTCCATATTTATTTAAATGTCCTTCATAGATGACAGCAATAGGATTGTCAATTTTTTTCTGCACCAAGGACTATATCAATGTGTCAATGCTGGGGAGATTGAGGCATCTGAAAACAGAATAGTCAAACAGTCTATGCCGCCTGTCACAAACGGTGGTCAGCTAATGGGGTTAAGATGTCAGGCTGTTTGCTAATGTGCACACAGTAGAAATGACAGCAGGTGACAGAGAATACAAGCCAAATGGCATTCATTTGCAATGAAAGAAGGGGCCTGGACAAGCTGAGTTGATGGGCTGAGGCCAAGTGTGTAAAATTCAACAAGGCCAGGTACTGGTCCTGTACTTGGGTCAGGACAATGCCGTGCCATGTTACAGGCTTGGGACAGAGTGACTGGAAAGCTGCCTGGCAGAAAAGACATTGAGGGTCTTGGTCAACAGCCAGCTGAACACGAGCTAGCAGTGTGCTCAGGAGGCCATGAAGGCCAGATGCCTCCTGGCCTGTATCAGGAATAGCTTGGCAAGTGGGAGTAGGAAAGGGATTGTCCCTCTGTACTCTGCACTGGTGAGGCTGCATGTTGAATACTGCATTTGGTTTTGGGCTCCTCACTACAAGACACTGAGATTTTGGTCTCTTCTCCCAGGCATCCAGTGACAGAACAAGACGACATAGTCTCAGACTGTGCCAGGATAGGTTTAGGCTGGACATTAGGAAGAAATTCTTCATAGAAGGAGTGATTTGCCATTGGAATGGGCTGCCCAGGGAGGTAGTGGAGTCACTGTCCTTGGAGGTGTTTAAAAGGAGGCTGGATGAAGCACTTAGTGTCATGGTTTAGTTAATTAGAAAGGTTAGGGGATAGGTTGGACTCAGTGATCTCAAAAGTCTTTTCCAAACTGGTTGATTCTCTTTCTGTGATTCTGTGATGCTGAGTATCCAAAGAAGAGCAGTGGAGTGTCAAGAGCACAGCTCCTCTGAGGAGCAACTGAGGGAATGCAGGTTGTTTAGCCTGGAGAAAAGGAGTCTGAAGGGAGACCTTCTCTCTGAAATTGCCTGAAAGGAGGTTGTGTCAAGGTGGGGGGCAGTCTCTTTTCTCAAGTAACAAGCAATAGTATAAGAGGAAATGGCCTCAAGTTGCACAGGAAAAGGTTTAGATTGGACATTAGGAAAAACTTCTTCACTAAAAGGATTGTTAAGCGTTGAAATGCACTACCTAGGGAAGTGGTGGTTACCATCCCTGGGGCTATTCAAAAGATCACAGAATCATAGAACCATAGAATCGTAGAATCGTAGAATCATAGAATGGTCTGTGTTGGAAGGGACCTCCAAAGGTCATCTAGTCCAACCCACTCTGCAGTCAGCAGGGGCATCCTCAACTAGATCAGGTTACCCAGAGCCCTGCTGAGCCTCACCTTGAATATCTCCAGGGTTGAGGCCCCAACCATCTCCCCTGCTAACCTGTTCCAGTGTTACACTATCCTCATGGTAAAGAACTTGTTCCTAACATCCAATCTAAATCTACTTTCTAGTTTTAACCCATTTCCCCTTGTCCTATCACTCCAGGCCTTTGTGCACAGTCTTTCTCCATCCTTCTTGTAGGCCCCCTTCAGGTACTGGAAGGTTGCTATTAGATCTCCTCAGAGCCTACTCTTCTCCAAGCTGAACAATCCCAGCTCCCTCAGCCTGTCTTTGTAGCAGAGGTGCTCCAACTCCCTGATCATTTTTGTTGCCCTCTTCTGGACCTGCTCCATCAGTTCTATGTCCTTCCTGTATTGAGGGCTCCATTGAAAAGGGTCTCAGCTACTCTTGTTCAGCTAATTACCCCTTGTTCAAGTGCCATCCCATCTTCTTCTGTGATAAAGATATCTAAAATCACAATAATGAGCTTAGTACAGGCAGCTCTGTGTATGTAAGCAGATGATTTTTGCATATATAGACAGATAAACATACACATGTATGAGGGGGCCTTGGTAAAATTCTTGGTTTCATGTTGTTTTGTACTTTTTTGTTCAAAACATGCAGGGGAAAACCCCAAAAATACTGCAGTTTTTGAAAACTTCCCTGTGGATATTATTTTCCACAGTAATTAATAACTACATGAGCATCTGCACAAGTCAATAACCTTTTGATAAAGGATAGGAAAAGTAGTGAGGCACTGGAAGATCTCTGTTGCACTGCCAACTGCTCAGGTTTAGAGCTGACAGTCTGCACTAATTACTTGGCTGTCAAAGTCTTTCTTTTCACTCCCTGAGGTCTGCCAGTGTTGAACTGTGCTTAGAACTTTGAGCAAACTGCATGCAGTTTGCATGGATAAAGCTCTGTAAACACAGGTAAAGCCCTGCCATTTAATGCTCTGATTTAATACTGCTACTTACTACTCTGTTTTGTGGGACATCCACTTTGTCATTCTGACATTTAAGTCCAGATCTAGTCTGCTTTGGTTTTGAGATAGTGAAAGGTATCATCATAAATTTAAATGGCTGTCAGTTGTATGAAAATGAGGAGGTTTGAATTTCAACTTGTTTAGCATTCTTAGCACAGTTCCAGAAAAAAAAGGTGAAGACAATCTCTGATCATTCAAAGTCTTGGGTTATTCTGAGCTTTGCCTTAAACAAGTTCTTTTAGTTCCATTGAAATGGACTTGGTTCCATGGTTGGACTTCATGATCTTAAAGGTCTTTTCCAACCAAAATGATTCTATGAAACTTACCACACAGCCTTATTGAAGAAGGTCTTTGTTCACTTCTTTGCAAACCTGCAGGATGAGCTGCTCTTTTAAAGATGCAGTAATGTTTCATCAGGTAGCTCTTCACATGATTTTGAACTCCATCTGAATGCAATCTAGTGTTGGTTCCTTCAGAGGCATAAGCCCTTAGTGTGCTACCAGAGATAACAAGAGCTGACTGTTGTTTCTCCCCCAAGAACAGAGGAAAACATCTGACTGCAGAAGCAAGAAGAGGTTTAAAAAGACTCGAACCACTCCAAAACCTTCATTCAAAATAAAAAAACAGTTTTTAGTGTTTGAATCAGTGATTGCTGGGGATAATGGCAACAGTTGTTGTAGTTAAAAAAGAAGGGTTTTATTCAATGAGAAATGGATGAGGACATTGTGACAAAGAAAATGCAACTCAAATCAGCTGAGCAGAGTGGTAAGAACAAGGCTAAAGTATTATCTTTAATGACAAGAAATCAATTCTGTACGAGGCCCTTATACATTAGCATATAAACTGGATGCCTTATATACACGGAATGAGCCCAGAACATCTAATTTTGTTTCTCTGCTATTTAACTATAAAGACATAATTTCTTCAGTGCCATCTGTTGTACCAGAAAGCTATTAGAAATAGTAAGAGAAGTTTAGACTCAAGTCCATCATGTTCTTACTAGTAGCACATACTTTAAATGCACGTGCTGTTAGGCTGCAGTTTGATCCAGAAACAATTCTATAGCTCCATATTATATGTGATGAAAACATTTTTTTTTTACAGTTCATAGCCTTAAATTGATTCTCCAGGTGCCAAAGTACTAAGAAAACAAACCACTGATACTTCCCTGTTTTTGAATTTTCAGTGCTTGCCTCATTTATAAAGTTCTTTAAATGCAGTTAGCTGTGGTTGTGTTTTGTTTTAACATACTTTACTGGGCATTTTAAACCACTCCAAACTAAAAACAGAGAAGTGGTATCATGTACAGCTGCTCTAGCCTTTATGAGTTGCCTTTATTTTGGATGCCCATGACAGATTTTGTAATCTTGTTTTCATTATAAGGAAAATCACTTATCTTTTTCGGACTCTTTTGTTTTCATGAGACTTTTAACAGTGGAAAGCAGAGTTGTGTAATATTTAGGGAATACTAGGCTTGTAGAAGGCAAACTATAGTCAAAGAGAGCAGCATCTTCCTTAGGTGTGACACATTTGTGCCTCAAAACCCATGATTCTATTAATGTCTATGAAATTTCACCTACCACAGAACCTTAAAAGAAAATCTGTGAGAGCAGAAATGCTGTCCAGAGCAAAGCTCAGGTTGCACAGGAAAAAGAGATAGGAAGTTAATGTTTGCCATTCCTCTCTGTCACATTTTGGGTAAGATCTACCTGCCCTTTGTAAATTACCTTGGTCCTGAAGTGTATTAAATCAACTTGCCTCCCTGTCTCAGAGTAAGCCAGGCAGTTTTCCAACACTGTGAAATGACTTCTTGGAGAAGTTTCCTGTAGGTGCTGGGGAGAGGGTGGGTTTTTTTAAAATTTATTTTTAGAAATCCACAATCAATGAAAAGTTATTTTAAACCTTAAAAAGAAGAACATATTTAATATGTTATTGCTTTCTACAACTACCTGAAAGACGGTTGTAGCCAGGTGGGGGTTGGTCTCTTCTCCCAGGCAACCAGTGACAGAATAAGAGGACACAGACTTAAGCTGCACCAGGGCAGGTTCAGGCTGGATGTTAGGAAGAAGTTCTTCACAGAGTGATTAGCCATTGGAATGGGCTGCCCAGGCAGGTGGTGGAGTCACCATCCCTGGAGGTGTTTAAGAGGAGGCTGGATGAGGCACTTTGTGGCATGGTTTAGTTAATTAGAAGGTGTTAGGTGGTTGGTTGGACGTGATAATCTCGAAGTTCTTTTCCAATCTTGTTAATTCTGTGATTCTGTGATCTGTAGTATCCAACAACCACTACACCATGGCTGAAAATATAGAAATATCCTGTTTTTAGTAAATCAGTCTTTTAAAAGCAGCTGGAATGGCAGTATATAAAAATGCATTGTAGCCAAACCTCTTGACATCCATTTTCACACTCATAAAGCTTGATTTTTTTTTCCTGAACTGTAGTAGACTAAAACTGCAATTAATGTTCAACCAGCACGTGAACTGAATGCTACTTGTAATTACATCACCTTGGCAATGCAGTAGGGTATTGCACATGAGTGATTTTGGAATTTAACTGGATTTTTCTATTTGATTCACTTATCAAAAAATGTTTTGAGGAAAACTCTATGGTCACCTCAGGCATAATGTGCACTTGAGAGTAATCAGGCTCATATTCAGCTCTGATACTGCTTTGGCACATGACTTGGAAGAGTTGTTTGGGCTCTTTATCATTTGACTTCCCAAAAAGTGAAATGAAGAAACCATGTGCTGGAGAGTCAGTAAGTAAATAAAG
The DNA here is from genome assembly GCA_013399055.1 of Ramphastos sulfuratus. NCBI lineage: Eukaryota > Metazoa > Chordata > Aves > Piciformes > Ramphastidae > Ramphastos > Ramphastos sulfuratus. Next base: position 9,060 of record WBNM01030233.1, read on the forward strand.
GTGGAGGTTTTTTTGTTTATTTTGTTTTGTTTTTTAAATTTGGCATGGGCTAGCAGCCTGTCTTGCTCCTGGGAGGAGTTTTGCAAAGAAATAGCAACAGTAGTATTCAGGTGACTAAAGAAACAGATAGGTGTTTAGAGAGATATAGAAAATATCTAATTAGGCAATTAGACTTTTTAATCTGTATGTAAATTAGGTGACCTACTTACAGCTGTAATGGACTACTGCATAATTTTGTTGTTCTGGACTCAAAACTGCATTTTAGCAAACCCATAAAGCATTTCTGCAAACTACCTGGGAAAGTGGAACAAAACTCTTCACTTTTCTAGTGAAAGATGTTTCCATGATTATCACTGACAAGCAGAAGGCTTTAAAGCCAGTCATGGTAGAAGCAGAGCAGGAACAGCAACTTTATTTGAATGGGAATATCTTTCTTAAAACTATTTACACTTCATCAAACAGGGAAACTGACTGCTATGGTGACTGGCTGCAGATTTCTGAGCTTACATGAGATCACTGGGAACAGACGGTAAAGCTTCTTCCCACTGGTGGGCTGAATCTCTTTCCTACAGCTATCTCCAGGATATTACCAGATTGTGAGTTGTCTGAGGGAGCATCAGGCATGCAATATGGGATATGGATCAATATGCAAGCATTTGTGGATGATATTCCTTGTTGGAAATTGGGTTTTTGAAAATCATTACTAAGTGTAGTTTTCTGCTTTTGATAACTGGAAAGGCATGAAATGGAAACAGGAATGAAATAGCATTTTTAGTGTCTCTCAAAAAGAAAATCAAAATTCAAATGGTCCTGCCTCGCCTTGACACTCTGACAGCCTTAGTGATGTGCTATCAAGGCGGGATAGATCCACAGTGTCAAAATCCCTCCAACTTTTGAAAACTCTTTGGTTTAGTGCCATTCAGTTTCTGATTGCTCAAGCTGGAACGTGAAAAGAGCACAGCTTTTCAAGGGATGCCTGCAGAGTGTTGTTTTCTTTTCTGGGAAAATAAATCCTTTGAATCTGGTGCTGCCTCTATTATCTTTTTAATAAGTTATGATCTATAGCTACATCACTAATGACCATTTTTCCACCACAAGTCACATAGAATTCACTGATGATGTTAGTGCAAGTGTTTGAGGCTTTCATCTTCCCAAACAAAGGTGTGTAATGAAGAACCACATGAGTAACTTCATGATTTTCCTCAGAGTTTGCCCATAGACTAGATTTGAAATCAGATGGGGAAAAAAAAAAAAACAAGCTAATGTAGCGTGGAGGTGGAAAAACTATCTTGAAATCTTAAACTAATAACTTTCAAGGACTCTGTATATGACTTCTCATGAAAATAAACATGCTGTGGAATGCTTTGCAGAATAAAGGGGCAGGCAGTTTTTTTTTTTTTTCAGTTTGATCTCATACTGTGTTTTTTTGATGGCTGTAAACATCATGAGGTGCCCATTTCCTCTCTCACAGCTGTGATACTGTGCTAGCTTGTGAATTTGGAGTGAATTTTTAGCAGGAAGTTAAGAAAAAGAGAGTAGGATTGAAATAGCATCCTCACTGGAGGTGAATGGCAAGCCTTCAGCCGACTGCAATAGAAAGGGGAAGTTTGGAGAGTTTCTGCATAAAGTACAGGATCTAGTGATGCTGTTGACATGATTGCTGATGCTTCTTGCAAACCTGAATCTCTGCATTTTTTTTCCTTGCCCCTCTGTTCCGGAGCGCTCTAAATTCCTTCTTTCTCCCCTCCACTGCGGGTTTGAATGGGGAGAAGAAGGCGGCACGAAAACTGCTTCCTCCCCGCCCCCCGCCCTGAAGGCTTGAAGGGGGAACAGCGGCAGGCGCCTTTCCCCACCTGTGTGCTGAGCCATGTGTCAGTCCATGCTGGTAATCGAGCTGGTGGCTGGCTGGGTTTTAGCACCCAGTATAAATTGGCAAATGGACACTTTGTCTAGAAAAGCATAAATAGAGCAAGGGAGAAGATGCGTGGTGCCCGCCTTAAGAGAGTTCCCGCCTTGACAGAGCTCCCGCTTTGGACCGTCCCTGCCTTTGGCCGGCTCTCACCACTTTTGCACCACCCTGTGCAAAGTTGCAGGCTTAGCAAGTCCTGGGGTCCTTTTGAGAGAGCTGCCGGCGGCACCCGGACCCAATTGCTCTGGACCTTACTGCAGCCGATTTCCAGGCTGCTATTGCGAACTGGGGAGACCTGAGCAGTTTGGCGCCCCCCTGCCACTGCTGAGGCAGCGTCGCTTACACGAATCCCTGTCTTGTGGCAGTCATGTTTCAAGACACTTCTGACTTTGGCGGCTTTTCCACCCGCCTTGGATTTCTACCGCGTGGATCCAGACTATTGGATATTGCTTGCAGCGTCAGAAGGCAGCCGAGCCTCAGGGAAATCCAGCAAGGGATCATCGCCCAATACCTATCTCACCTCTGTGAGTAAAGCCTGCTGATCCCTTCTCTGCTCAGCCTGATTGATAGTGGGGCAAAGCTGTATTTATAGCTTAGCCTTTTCCGTTTCCTGACTTCCTAAATCTCTAATTTTGTCTATAACATCCTGTTGAAGATTTCCCAATCAAATTAGAACCTGTAAATAAATCTAAACTGGTTTTGTATATAGTTTGGGGGTGGGGCTTTCAGGAAAATAAAATAATTCTATTTTTATAATTCCTGACTCGGCCACATGAATTCCCTGGCTCCACAACACCCTGTCAAGTCCATTCTACTTTATTTGGAGGTGATCAGGTTACCTTTAGTTCCTTTACATGTATTTCTGTTTCTTGAATAAAAAGCTCATGCTATAAACTTTTCCAACAGTGCAGCCTTATGTTCATGGCCATTTTAGGTATGTGATACTCTCCGTAGCCTAAGCATCGGAAGGAATAAATGTTGTATTCCTATACTGCTGCAGTTCCTTTAACTAGTACCTGTCAGACCTAAGGAAATGAGTGTTCTGAAACCACTTCATAATTTCCTTCACTTAATCTTCATAGGCATGTGTGAAAGAAAAGCAAGGCAAACCAGTATGTTTTAATTTTTGCTTTTATTGATGACCTTAACCATTTCTTGTCCCATAGTTTCATATGAAGTTTCTGTCTTCCTTCGAATTATTCCTGGGGAAGCATGTGTGGGGTATATATCGCTCATTCTACTCTATAGGCCTGACCACTCTCTACTCAAATACCATAATAGCTTCTAATGTGCACTTGCAGCCCAGAAGGCAAATCATATCCTGGGCTGCATCAAAAGATTCATTGCCAGCAGATCCAGGGAGGTGATTCTGCCACTTTGCTCTGGTGAGACCTCACCAGGAGTATGCATCCGCTTCGGGAGCCATCAATAAAGGAAGGACATGGACCTGATGGAGCAGGCCCAGAGCAGGGCCACGAAAATGATCAGAGGGTTGAAGCATCTCTTCTGTGATGAGAGGATGAAAGAATTTGGGCTGTGCAGCCTGGAGAATAGAAGAATCTATAGAGGTCTTATAGCTACATTTCAGTATGTGAAGGGGACCTACAGGAAAGCTGGCGAGAGACTGTTTAGAAGGGCTGGTAGTGATATGGTGAGGGACAATGATTTTAAACCAGAGCAGGGTAGATTTAGGTTGGATCCCTAGACAATATTGCAATACACAATTACCTTAGGTTAGCCTATTTGCAGGAAAAAACCCTCCAAACCCCAGCAAACCAGCATAAAGAAGGAAACCATTGAGCTACCCAACTTCCAATCATGTCACTGCCACCATTTCCTGTGGAAAAGAAGCCAACACCCAAAAAACAGAACCCAAAAGCAGCAACCAGAACAGGAAGCATCTCATGTTACAATCTGAACTACAGACCCCATGACACTTTCATTTTGACCCTGGTGTCACAGCAGCATGGGATTGAATATCAGCAGTAGATTCAATTTAACCCATGACACTATTATGTGATACCACAGATTTTGAGTTGGATACAGTGTGCATGGTACAATTTTCTCTCTGCACTGTAGGGATGAGTAGCACAATTGCATTATCATTGTTTGGCATTGTGGATGATATATGTTGCTGTAAATGCGAACTGCTGCATAGGCATTTCTTAAGCTATTCCTTTTTTTAAAGTGCCAATCCTCTAGATTTCTGAAGTAGGCAACAATTTTTTGAAAGATGTTTTCATAGAGCCACAGAATCAATAAGGGTTGGAAGGGACCACAAGGATCATCTAGTTCCAACCCCCCTCCCATGGACAGGGACACCTCGCACTAGCTTAGGCTGTCTACAGCCTCATCCAGCCTGGCCTTAAATGCTTCCAGGGATGAGGCTTCTACCACCTCCCTGGGCAGCCCCTTCCAGGCTCTCACCACCCTCGTGGTGAAGAACTTCTTCCTAACATCCAGTCTGAATCTACCTATTTCTAGCTTTGTTCCATTCCCCCTAGTCCTATCACTACCTGACATCCTAAAAAGTCCCTTTGCAGTTTTCTTGTAGGCCCTCGTAAAATACTGAAAGGCCACAATAAGGTCACCAGGGAGCCTTCTCTTCAGACTGGACAGCCTCAACTCCCTCAGTCTCTCCTCACAGGAGAGGTGCTCCAGCCCTCTGATCATTCTTGTGGCCCTTCTCTGGACACCTTCCAGCACATCCATATCTCTCTTGTAATAGGGGCTGTAGAACCAGATGCAGTATTCTAGGTGGGGTCTCACTAGTGCAGAGTAGAGGGGGAGAATCACCTCCCTCGCCCTGCTGGCCACACTTCTGATGCAGCCCAGGCTCTGGTTGGCTTTCTGGGCTGCAAGTGCACACTGCTGGCTCGTGTTGAGCTTCTTGTCCACCAGCACCCTCAAGTCCCTCTCCTCAGGGCTGCTCTCCAGCCAGTCACTGCCCAACCTGGATTTCTGCTTGAGATTGATGGATTGCCTCCCCAGATGCAGGACCTTGCACTTGGTCTTGTTGAACCCCATGAGGTTGTCTTGTGCCCACCACTCCAGCTTGTCCAGGTCCCTCTGGATGGATCCCTTCCCTCCAGGGTGTCTGCTGCACCACACAGCTTGGTGTCATCAGCAAACTTGCTGAGGTTGCACTCAATGCCTCTGTCCGTCGCCGACAAAGATGTTGAGTAAGACTGGTCCCAGGACTGATTTTATGTTTTATGTACATAGAGAAAGAAAGACTTAATTATCATCCACACTCAGGCATTTCAGAGTTCTGTCTTCCAAGTCTCTGGATAAATAAGTGTGGAGGTGATAGAGAGTCTTTAGACTACGTTCTGCTACTATTGTTCCAAAGAAAACTCAATTGCGAGACAACTGTACTGAAACAGGATTCAGAATAAGTCTTATTATCATTACACAGGAAATACTATCCTGGATAACATCTTTAATCTATATTTAATATTACTTTTTCAAACTGAAAGACACGATGTAATTTAATACTAACCAATTAAGATTTTAAATGAGATAAATTATAATTGTGTGAAACCCTACTTAAACATTTCCTGGATACATTACTGTTCGTATTATATAAGTGGAAAAAAAATCATAGAATCATAGAATTCTTTTGGTCAGAAACAGCCACTAAGATCACTGGGTCCAGCCATTGACCTAACATCACCACAACCATTAAACTGTGTCCTGAAGTACCATGCCTACACATTTTTTGGAAACCTCCAGAAACAGTGACTCCATCCCCTCCCTGGGCAGCCTGTTCTAATACCTGACCACTCTTCTAGTAAAGATGTTTTTCCTAGTATTCCTGGTGCAATTTGGGGCCATTTCCTGATATTCTATTACCTAATACTAATGAGAAGAAATTGACCCCCACCTTGTTCCAGCCTCCTTTCAGGTAGTTGTAGAATGTATTATGGTATTCCCTCGGCCTCTTTGTCTTGAGACTAAACAATCTCAATTGCTTCAGCTGCTCTAGACCGTTCACCACCTTCATTGTCCTTCTCTGGACATGCTCCAGCATCTCAGTGTCTTTCTTGTGCTAAGCAACACAAAACTGGACACAGTATTCAAGCTACAGCTTCACCAGTGCCAAGCACAGTGTGTGTTCACTTCTCTACTGCTGGCCACACTGTTCCCGATACAGGCCAGGATGCTGTTGGCCATCTTGGCTACATGCGCTTACTGCTGGGTCATGTTCAGATGGCTGTCAACCAGCACCTGCAGGTCATTTTCTGATGAGCACCCCTCCAGCCAATCAACCCCAAAACCTGCAGCATGGTATGGGCTTGACCCAAGTACAGGACCCCGCACTCAGCCTTGGCCCATCAATCCAGCCTGCCCAGATCCCTTTGCAGAGCCTTTCTGCTCTCAAGGAGATCAACTCTCCCATCCAATTTAGTGTCATCTGCAAACTTACTGAGCATGCAGTCAATTCCCTTGTCCAGATCTGTGCTGGTTTGAGGCTAATTGGAATATTTTAATTAAAAAAAAAATAGATTATAGGCTGTGAGAAGAAAACAATGATGATGTCTACTTCACTCATAGACTTGCTGAGATGTATAAAAACAAGGACACAAACATAGATAAGACAGAGAGTCTCTCTCTCTGGGGCCTTCCGCTGTGTAACCCAGCTAATCGTTCTGCTTCTAACCCCCCCTTGCTGATCCTCCAAACTCACCCTGCACGTAAGGCAGACCTTGGGATAAGGTAGAGGGATGGGAAGAAGGTGGAAGGGTGGTTGGGAGCCCCTCCTGGGGACTCTGATTTCTGAGAGGGGTATTGTGTTTCTGTATTACCTTTAACTTGTATATTTCTGTATATAACTGTATATATATTGTAATATATTGTAAATACCTGCTTGTATATTGTACTAAGCTGTAAATACAGCTTCATTCCTTAACTTCCAGATGTCTGAGTCTAGTCTGGGTGCTCTTCATAGTGTGGGGGGGCGAGTAACTCCCAAACCATCACAAGATCATTGATAAAGATATTGAAGAGAACTGGCCCTAAAACTGAGCCCTTCAGTCACCAACAGAAATAGTGGTATGACATACCGCATGCCATAAAGTATTACCCTGGTCTATGCATTTTAAATGTGAACTTTATTCTTTAAAATTAAGTTTTGGTTTTTTGGGTTTTTTTACATGACTTTGAGTTAGCCTTTGGTTTGTTTTCAGATCTAAGATCACAATCTGGAAGTGTTTTGGCAAAGACTGCTAGTTGTTTATTGCCACTTTGTGTAGTACCACAAGCTATTATATGGTGCTGTAGGAAAGAATGTGTTTCTCCATCACTGCAATAGTTAATGTACTGTGTAGTGGTTTCACAGAACTGTTGTTTTCATGGTAGAAAAATATTCGTTCTACAAATAAGCTAGAACAGAGTTTAAATATATATTTATGCAAGAATATAAATTTTTCTGTGCTGGAATTTATCAGTCAGCATTTGGTGAAGTTATGACATGAAGGACAGTATTTCACAGAATCACAGAATGTCAGGAGCTGGAAGGGACCTCGAAAGATCATCCAGTCCAATCCCCCTGCAGAGCAGGATCACCTATACCAGATCACACAGGAACACATCCAGGTGAGTTTTGAATATCTCCAGAGAGGGAGGCTCCGCAACCTCCCTGGGCAGCCTGTTCCAGGGTTCTGTCACCCTCACAGGGAAAAAGTTCCTCCCCATGCTTCCATGAAACTTCCTATGCCTCACCTTCCACCCATTGCCCCTTGTCCTGTCATCAGGCATCTCTGAGCAGAGCCTGGCTCCATCCTCCTGGCACTCACCCTTTACAAATTTCTCAACATTCACGAGGTTACATCTCAGTCTCCTCTTCTCCAAGCAGCAGATCCCCAGCTCCCTCGGGCTCTCCTCGTAAGAGAGATGTTCCATTCCCTTCGTCATCTTTGTGGCTCTGTTCTGGACTCTCTCAAGCAGTTCTTTGTCCCTCTTGAACTGGGGGCCCAGAACTGGACACAGTACTCCAGATGTGGCCTCACCAGGGCAGAGTAGGGGGGGAGAGAATCTCTCTCGACCTACTAGCTACAGCCCTTCTAATACCCCAGAATGGCATTGACCATCCTCTCCCTTCACCCTAAGTTGCTAATTGGTAGTAGTAAATTCTGCTTTTCACAGAATCACAGAAATGTATAATGTGACGAGTTTTATTTGACCTCTAAAGTCCAAACCCCCTGCTAAAGCATGATCACCTGGAGTAAATCACACAGGAACACAACTAGACAGATTTGGATTGCCTCTGGAGCCAAAAATCCAAAACCTTTTTGGGCAGCCAGTTTTTCATAAACCATATCTGTGGACATTTTCTGCAGAAGGTGACAGTGCAAACAGCTGCTTGTTCCATTTCAAATGGCTTATCTAATAAATAGTAAATGGCATTTAAAAACAACTTTTTTCCTTTCTGAAGGAAAAGTAGCTTGACAAGAACAGAAAATTGATAGAAGTAAGTTCTTTCCTGCTTGTGCTTCTACAGCAAATTCACATTAGCAGACCACCTTGAGTTCTCTTGAGCAGAGTGAGATTTGTCCAGATGTGAGCATGTCGTGGGTTTAAAGAGCCGACAGAGTGAAGCTCTCAAATGAATTGGAGAAAAAACAGAATTGTATTTGGAGAGTTACAGACAGAAATTACAAGGTAGATACAGAATCCATAAGCGAACCCCCTTCAATTTTCCCCCAAGCCAAAACTAAATCTATCATCCTCAGTGCTCCGATCCTCCCCCCACCACCCCATGCCTCTGCCACCCAAGAGGCCTAAACACAGCTTCTGGAGGCCCCAGACCAGGCCTATCCTTACATGTCTGTCCCGATAAAGCAGCTCCTGCCTGACACAAGGCTGGAGGGAGAGGAAAGGAGAACGAGCTGCCTTGCAGTGAGTTTGTGAAGAGATAGCAGAATTATGGGATTGAATAACAATCTTCTAGTCCCTAGAGGACTTTTTTTAACCCTATAGTTCCCGACCTGGGACAGAGCATCGGTGCTAAAAATTGCTACAGGATGAGTCTGTTTAATGCTGCTCACCATGTCAAGGAAAGGGTTCCTAATAACTTCACCTCTTCTTCCTACTTTTTGGTCATCAAAAATCTTTAAAGCATCATCCTAACTGCAGAGCTGGCTTTCTTAGGGTCGTTACTGCCCTTTTTTTGAGGCTACTGTGCCCTTCTAAGTATAATAGAGGTAATTTGTTTGTCTAGCTGTGCTCCACTCACGGATCACACTGCTTTTAGTTAAGGAGGGAGCTACATGTGAGGGTGCTCTCACAGTTATTAATTGCTTCTGGAGACATGAATCAGCTGCAGTTTCTGAGTGTAGTATGACAAAGAGTTTCAAATGATAATCTCTCTTCTCAGATACCAGGGAAAACGTTAACGGCTGATATTTTACATTAGTGCTATTGGAAACCCTAACTCTGAAAGGAAAAGAAATTTGGGGATTTTACTTTTAATTTGTTTATATTCTCCCACTTTTATGAAATAATCAAGACCAGTTTTATTTGAAAGCTTTTGAAAAATTCTGCTGAATTCCAAGCCTTTTGATGACATTAGGTAGGTATCTTTCCATTGCTGCAGTCTTCAGACTTTGGCTTGATTTGCCAAATTCAAGAAAATTAATGTTAGAGAAGACTTTCATTGTAATGGTGAAAGCATTCAAGACCTTGCCCAAAGTATAGTTATTTTATGTGTGTCTGAATCGGGACCTTAGGAATGCTGCGTACAGTTCTGAAGCCCCCAACACAAGAAGAACATTAAACTGTTGGAGCGAGTCCAGAGGAGGCCACAAAGATGATCAGAGGGTTGGAGCACCTCTGCTGCAGTGAGAGTGGTGAGACACTGTCACAGGTTGCCCAGGAAGGTTGTGGGTGCTCCCTCCCTGGAGGTGTTCAAGACTAGGTTGGAAGAGGCCTTGAGTGACCTGTTCTAGTGGGAGGTGTCCCTGCCTATGGCAGGGGGTTGGAACTAGATGATCTTTGAGGTCTTTTCCAACTTAAACCATTCTATGATTCTATTCTGTCAATAACAATAAAAACTAAAATAAGTGCAGACTTCTTCTGCAATGATTTATTAATATTCTTTTGAGATAACACCCTTCTAAAATCCCACCTCTGTGAGATTTTTACTTAATTCTGTAGTCTTTTTTGCTTCATGCAAAATGAAATCCTACAGGGATTGGGTTGGGTTGGTTTTTCTTTTTTTTTTTTTTTTGGTTGGTTTGTTTTGGTTTTACCTTGTCCTGTCTGTAAAATATAAAGACTGAGCTAGAAGAAGAACTATCTTATTGTTTTATTCAGTGTTATCACTGACATTTCCTTTGCTACCATGGATGTGGGTAATTGCACCAGTACAGAGAAATTAGTATTATCAGTGCAAGGTTTTCAAACTGATGCCTGATGGACGTGTTAATTACTCTTGATAAATGGTCTGATGTAAAAATAGTATTTTTAACAATGGTATCCAGCAACCCCATGTGCAAATAATGACACAGTTAAGTTAAACCATGATTATAACCAAGACTTCATGGTGTTCCCCTCAGCCTGGAACCTCAGTGTCTTCTGACAAACACAGACGTACAGCAAGAAAACCCTCTAGTTTTGGAAATCAGCAATATACTCTTCTTTCTCTCTCCTGTATGCAGTTACTGCTTCTTGCCTAAATTGCTCAATTGCCAATGTATGTGGCAAATGCTTACTGTTATTCTTCCACTGGAATCACTGCTGTGTGGGTGCAATGCACACTGTTTTCCTGGTGATGGCATAGACTTAACAATATTCTCTTATCGCAGAATTTTGTCACTGCGCTGGTGCTGTAAGGTCCCAGAGATTCCCTGCTTTGCATGTTTTCTGGATCACTGGAAAGCACATCTCTAAAAAGCTCTTTAATATAAACCAGTTTCTTAGTTAGAAGAGGCTTGGGACCTGTCCCCATCTTTAAATGAGTGTCATCTGGCATGAATTTTCTGTTCATCTGATAATTCAGTGAAGTTGCTTGGTGTGCTAATGGAAAGTTTCTCATTACATGGCAATATCCACTGGAGTAGCTCAAAAGCTGAAACTGCCACAAGTACATTGCCTCAGTCTGGAAACAAAGGAAGTGCTCTTTCCAACATGGGGAATAGCTTGGGTGCTATTTAGTCTGGGCTCATCACCCTGCCAGGGCATAGTGCTCTTATAGCAACTCAAAGGTTTCCAGACTGGCCGTGCATCTCATGATGCTACTCTCACGAGGAGATGATCCTGCCTGGTGTGATTCACTGGATCCCACCCCAAGTGTGCACAGCCCCTGTGCTGTGGTGCTGCAGTAAAACCTAATGTGTTGCCAAGACTTCTTTTATCTAAGGGCAAATCCTGTGTTTGGAAACCCCATCCTCTTGATATGGAATGAGAAGAGATTCCACATCAGATGGGCTGTGCTTGGGTGTGGTTGCTATCCACATAGTCACTGCACATAGTCTGCAGCAAGTATCCCTGCAAGTACATGCATCTTTTCTCAATCTTGCAGATTATTTTATGAAGAGTTTGCCTGAATTGTGTTTTCCTGTACAAAACCACCATAGTTATCCTTGTAAGGCTGCTTTTATTGTCTCTTCTTGTGTGGCAGAGATGCCATAATGTACCCAGACAGAGCAAACAGGACTTGCGCTGGCGTAGAAGGAGGCTGCTCCATCTGCCAGTCAGGCAAGATGGTTTTGTTACACAGCATTTCACTTCTGCTGCCTTATCCATCGACTCTGTGGTAATTATTTTACATCTGTTAAATGGCAATATTTATGGGGAAGCATGCAAGAGTGGGTCAGACAAAAGGTCTTGCAGGCCTGTGAGCCATCTGGCAACAGCTTGCGTAAGATGGTTGAGGCACATGAATAAGTGCACAAAAATTGGTGTAGAGTGAAGTTTCCCACTTGTGTATCTTCCACTTTTTCCACTTGAATGTTTGTTTTGAAGTTCAAACCCACAAAGATATTCCAAGAAGCTGAAATATTTCTAAAGGTCTCATGCTTTTAAAGCTGTACCAAATGGCTCTTGTGTCTGCCACACGAATTCTACCCTCCACTTTTCACTTCTGTTCGTAGATGGTGACAATCCTAGACCCCTTGATCACTGGAAGGAATCCTTAGTGCAGATCCTCAGAGACCAAAGAGGAAAGGTGTGAATTTCAGTCACTTCAGTGAATTTAACTCCTGCTGTGGGTTACATGGGAAACTGTCTCTGTAGTGCTGGATGTTGAAATCTTCTCTCCTGCCAATGTATTGTTAAAGCTGGCATGGAAATGCTTTCCCCTTGCCGTGGTTGATATCTTTCCCTCCAGCTTTGAAACTAAGTAAAAGGGGAAGGAGGTACCACATAAGATGAATGCTCTGGTACAGGAAACTTCAGAGCATTTGGGTTTTAATATCTTCAATGACAGATAACATTTTATCTTAAAGAATATACCCCCCACATCACTTGGAATGGAAAACCAAGAAGTTTTCCACCTACAAATGACAGAATGTTGCTGTCTACCAGTATTTTTAAAGCAAAATACCACAGAAAGAAAACGTAGGAAAACCAATGTTTTTCTGTGAGTTGCTATTTCAGAATCAACATATTTAGAAAAAAATGTGTACACTAACACCACTCTGAGACAAATGCTGACCAGCTGTGGTCTGAGAACATTGCCTTCTAGATAACTTTAATGGTTTTTTATGGAGGTCGAAATCTCTTTGGTCCCAAAGATTTTTGTAGTGGACTTTAGGTAAGCATCAAAATGGAAACTAATTTTTTGGTTGCATGCTGCACTGGTAGCATCAAGGACATGTTTGTTCTTCCAGTAATCTGATTCTCCAACTCTGGGATTCATCAGAGGGATTTATCTCTCTAATAAATACATCCACTCTGCCTATACTTTTAATGTTTCCTGATTAAAATAAAGCGGTTTAGCTCTCTTAGCTTCAGTGATTGTATGTAAACAGGGATTATTTATCCAGAGGTCTCATCCCCATTGCCAGTTTGCAGCATATTCAGGCTTTCTTTGGGAATGACCTAAACATGTGCAACTTGTTTATAGTTAGTGTGAACATGGGGGGGGGGAATGTAGAACAGTCTGTTCTATTGTGGGTTTATGTATATAAATGTAATTTATTATTGGTCTCTCTGTAACGCAAACCCAGATCTTGTCAGAGAATGAAAGGTCAAACAAGATTTGACCATTCCAACACTAACAATTTCTTTTTAACCCTCTTCCTCCAAGGGTAATAAGAATTTATTGCTAACTCAATTGTTCATATAATCTCTGTTATAATTAAATAGTTCCTCCTTTGAGAAACAGACCTCAGCTGTGAGAGGGTATAAATTATCCCACAAAATAAAAATCAGAATCAGCACAGAGTGACTTCCTGTGAGAAAAAAGGAGCAAACTATGGAAGCTATGCAGTGAGCCTTGGTGATAGACTTGAGCCTTGTGTAAGCTGCCTTTAAGCAGAATCACATTCTGCACATGATTAGCAGGTTAGGTGCATATGAAAACATGACTTTTTTTGGTGGGCAAGCCTCAGATAAATTAAAGGATGCAAAATAGGTTTGAAGATAGGCCCATAAAACAGTGATTTATGTATGTACAGAGAAATATCAGTGCTTGTATTCTTTCCTTTGCATCTGTTGCTTGTCGGTGTCAGAGATAAGACCTTAGAAAGGATGGTCTGAGCCAGTATGGGTTGCCTCTAGTAATTTATCACTTTATTGCATCACAATCAGGCAGTTTCGTGCTGTCTTCTTTCTTATATGTTACCAATCTCACCAATTTTTGCAGTTTTCCTCTACCATGAAGACTTTGCGTTTTCCTCTTGTAGAAATGAGGCAAGATCTTGTTTAGAAAATTTGCATCATGCTTGGATAGAGAGGTGCACTAAAAGCCCATTCCTCTGAACTCATGCAGATGAACCTGTCCTGCTTGGTGTCATCTGCAGAGTTACTGAGAGTGCACTCGATCACCTTGTTGAGGTCATTAATAAAGATGATAAATAAAACAGCCCCCAATACAGAGCCCTGGGGAACACTACTTGTGACCAACCCATGGTATCACACAGCTCAGACCTGTGAAAGGATATTTGGAATGCTTGGATCTACAGACAGGGATAGTACATTCCCCTCAGTAAAGTGAGTTCAAGAGAGTCATACTGCATACATCTTTTGATTCCTGCTTACCATTAAGAGGTGCTCAGCAGATGGAAAGAAATGCAGTGATCAGGGCAGCATTCACCAGGAGGAGAGTGAAAGTGTACTTGCTCACTATGAGGGTGATGGAACACCGCAACAGGCTGCCTGGGGGGTTGTGAAATCTCCTATTCTGGAGACATTCAAAACCCACCTGGATGCATCTGTTACAAAGATGATGAAGGGAATGGAACATCTCTCTTATGAGGAGAACCTGAGTGAGCTGGAGCTCTGCTTTTTGGAGAAGAGGAGACTGAGGTGACCTCATCATTGTTGAGAAATATGTAAAGGGTGAGTGCCAGGAGGATGGAGCCAGGCTCTGCTTGGTGGTGCCCAATGACAGGACAAGGGCAGTGGGTGGAAGCTGAGGCATAGGAAGTTTCATGGAAACATGAGGGGGAATATTTTTCCCTGTGAGGGTGACAGAACCCTGGAACAGGCTGCCCAGGGAGGTTGTAGAGTCTCCCTCTCTGGAGACTCTCTCAAAACTCACCTGCATGTGTTTCTGTGTGATCTGCTGTAGGTGATCCTGCTCTGGCAGAGGGACTGGACTGGATGAGCTGTTGAGATCCCTTCCAGCCCCTGGCATTCTGTGATTTGGTGATAGTTACACAAGAATTTTCATGTGAAGCTTGTAGGGTCAGGCAAGGTTGGCCAGATCCAATTTAAGTCCTAAGCAATGTAACAGTTGCAAAGGCCTTGGAATACATTTTGCTGTCAGCTAAAAAGGACAGCTGGTTTTGTAAACAAATTCTTGACAGTTATTTTGTTGAGATTTTTTTTTCATTCACTTAAAGACTTGTCCCAGTGGACCTTTTTCCTTCATTTGTCTTTTGAATGGGGACAGTTGACATATATTACAGGACCAGCATACCATTACTTTTAGTAAGGGAAATACCACAGCCAGTGTACTTCTGTGCTTGTATAGACAGTCATCATGTTACCAGCTTGCACTGATATAGATGTTCCTATAAAAATCCTCTTTGGAAGCAAAATTGCCTGAACTAATGGAAATAATTTAATAAAATCCTATGGTTGCAAAATTTTATTAAAGAATGGTTTTGCACAGTCTCAATTTGAGATTTCCACTTTAAACACTGAAAAAAAAAAGTAGTTCTTGGTAATTCATATGCAGCATTTGGATGCAAACAGGATTTTAATTCAAAGTAACCATTTGTTTTGGTGGGAAAGAGATTGATTTGAATGGAAAGTTTTCATCTTAGTCATGTTTTATTGAATGTTTAAAGACAGAAATGATTATTCCTTCCATTTAATTTATCTGTGAATTATATGTGTGGCTTAAAAGTAGCTGATGCAGGGAAAAATAATGAATAGTTTTCTTTTCAGGGCATCAAGTCTGGCAGTTGGTGGTAGGAGGAAGATGCCTGTTCATTGTCTGCTTTCCTTTGCTTGTCAGCTACCTTTCATAAATAAGAAATGAATAGCCTTCCTTCTTTTGGTGTAGGTTATAAGACATTTCTGAAAGCATGTGTTTTCATCTCTTTTCATTACCCTGCCCTAATGCCAAAGTCACACTCAAAACCTCCAAACAAAACTAGGAGACAGGGACAAGTACTTTGGGACATGTGTTCGTTAGTTTTACCTAGACAGCAAACATGTTCTTAAGTCCTGAGCTCTATCTGCAGGCTGTTGTTTGCAATGAAAAATAAGTCTCTCTGACAATGTATCCTACTTTCAAAAGAACTTTTCTCCTAGTTTTTCCCTGACCCACAAAGACACAAGGCTACATAGTAGGAATAAAGCTGTCTAAAGCAGAAACTATACTGAAATGGGCATACTCCGCCACAAAACATCATGAATTGGTAATGCATGGCCTGCTTGATTCTTTACATGCTCTAATGTAACAACCTTTGAGCATAATTGATGCAAACTTCATCATTCAGGTATCTCTCCATTAAAAAAATAAAAGTCAGCAACTGATTAGAGGGGCTCTGATGATGCAGGAAACTAAGAATCTTGTCTTGAAGTTCAGGCTCCATCATCTCAAAATGTTCCCATTTAAATATATACAAATTCACATCCTCCTGTGAAGTTAAAAAGCTAAACACAGTCTCATGTAAAACCCAAATAGTTGCAGCTGAAAGCTATTCTGTGGCTTGGTTTTCAGATACTGCTCTCAGGACTATGCAGAAAACACCTTTTGGACAGAGCTGTCTTGCACAGCTCTCAGTGCTATGTATAGGCTATAGTCTGCTTGTCTGTCTTACTCTTTTATATGTCAATGACAGTATGTGTGTCACAAAATGTCAAGTCATTTCATAGCCCATGTCAGAACTGTATGTAAACTTTAAACAGTGCAGAAGTGCTCATTCTGTCATATCAACAAAGATACCTAAAAGTTCTCACTGTGTTAAATTTTAAAGTAGCTTAATCTAATTTTCTCTATTCATCAGAAAGTTTTTTTGCTATTTGGCTCTTGAAAGGAAATGAAAGGAAATGGCAGTGGTGAGAGCACAGGAGGGTTTGAATAGCAGTAAAACTGCTTATGTGATGAACTGAAGCCACTAAATCAATTAAATACCCACCTGCAATCTAGGCTAGCAAGCCCTATGTAAGCATATAAAACTGTTTTCTGAACCAGTACCATCTTTACACATGAGAGAGCGACTGCAGACATAAATGCATCTCCATTTTATGCCACTTATTTAATTGCTGAAGTGAAGAATTCCTCTGAACATTGGATACCAGGAAGGATTTTTTCACAGACAGAGTGGCCAGGCATTTGAACAGGCCACCCAGGGAGGTGGTTGAGTCTCCTGGATGTGTTTAAGGGTCGTTTGGATGTGATGCTTGGGGATATGGTTCAGAATGAACCTTGTAGAGTAGGATTATTGGTTGGACTTGGTGATCCTGAGGGTCTTTTCCAACCTGAATGTTTCTGTGATTCTGTGAAAATCCCTTCTCTTGAGGGACAGGTACTGACGATACTAAGTTCTAAATATTTCTTTGGTGTGCTTTAGAGGAAATAGTTCTCTACTGAAGTCAAGTCACAACCTAATCACTTTAACACGTAAGGAAATTCCTTGCAAGTAACACTTGATTATATCTTAAAACTCCACTATTATCATCTAAAATTTTTATATTATCAGTTGGCATAGTGCTGCATATCCTGTCCTTTCTTTCTGCTGCAGAGATAGAGGAGTCATAAAACAAAAGCAGTGCTGGCCAGGAGCATCACCACTGAAACCAAAGGCTGCAGTATTAAGCATTAGCAGTGCTCTGCACTGGAAAGGTGCTGCATTCAGTGATCATTATGGGATAGTAGTAAGCACTGCAGGAAAGATGAGTTTGTAGCTCCCTATACACAGCACAGCCGAGGAAGCTGTTTGTTGTTTTGCACTCTTTATTCCGTGTGGCAAAGCAGAAAGATGATGATTCTTCTCTAGATATAGTGTCAGAGAATAATGGTTCCTGAATCCTGAATCCAGAATCACTGACGCCAGAAACATGTTCTTTGAAGGAAGTGACACAGAAAGATTAGAAAAATAAGGAATGTGATATACTTGCTGCTTAGTGGAAAAATGAAGGAGGCAATGCCTTCTAGTTTTAACATCTCAAACTTGATGTTTTTATTAGATTTGGCCATGCTTTACTACCTTACATATAGCAAAACATTTTATTTCAGAGTCAGTTTAAGCATTTCTTCTTATTTGCAATGTTCAGCTCAATGAGTTTTACTTGAACTGAAAGAGGATTTTAGGAGAGGACAGAGAGTGTTTAACTGGTTTGTTTTATGTGATATGAGCTGATTTGTGGTTCCTTCAATGGAGAAAAAATACTGCGTAAGCTCAAAATACTAATTATTTTTATTGAATGATTCAGATAGTGAATGAAATACAGTTCTAGTCAAGACCATCTGTTTATATTAATAATAACTATTTGACTTTCACAGTATTTTCCTTGTATCTCTTTCCCCATTGCTCAATGTTTGTCATCCAGACATCAGCTCTTGTTTGTTTGTGCTCCCTCTCTCTCATTCTTCTGTTATGGTCCTACGAAGCTTTTCTTTCCCAAAATCTGAGAAAAAAAATGGCAGTTACTCTTATCATCTTATCTCTCTGTGGCACGTGGAGTATTTTCTACCATCACAGATTTTGTTGTATTACTTTGTTTTATCACACTTTTGTTTTATTATTTCTTAAATGCATCAGCTATGAGGATCTGATATTTCACTGCCACTACCTGATGATACTTAAATTTGGGTTACATAATCAACATATTCTTCCCCGTCACGGTGTGCCTTCTTGTATCTTGAAGCCACCTTTCAATTGCAGCACTTCTTGAAAGATGAATGATTTACAGAATAAATATTCAAAGCATTTAAAACTTCTGAGAATTACTTTTTTTGTCTTCAGTCCTCTCTGTGCTTTGCTTTCTTTTAATTACAGTGTGGAAAAGGAGGGCTAAACAAAAACTGGACAAAAGAGATTGAAATAAAGAGCACAAAATCTGTGTTCTTTAGAAGTTAGGCTTTTGCTGACTTTCTTTCCCAGCAAGAACAGAGCTAAGAGGAATGGGGGAGGAAATTATAATGGAAAGCTGTTCTTTTAAAGACATTTTTTCTGGCATCAGGTGAGTTTGGGGAAGGAATAAACAATTCCAAGCTCACTCAAAGTGCTAAATACTCTTATTTTTGCTGTCATGGGTCCCTTCGCAGTTGCTGACCTTGAGAATGACAGCTCTTTATTTCAAGCCTTGAGGCATTCTCTCTGCATCCCTAGAGATGCCAAGGAGGTATGGTGGCAGGGTTATTTAACTGTTATTTGACTTTTTAGTGTACCAACCAGGATTATAGAAGCAATGTAGTTTCATTATTTATGGATGGCATCCAGAAATGGGGGGGGCAATACTCAACAGTGCTGTGCTACCACCCACAGCTCCCTGCCAGTGATGCTGATGGGGTGTAAAGCTGTTGCCCATCATTTTGCAAGCAAGATCAATTGTTGCCTGTTAGAAAGAGAAAGAAAATTATAGTGACAAATGATAATATTGTTGACTCCCTGGTAAGGAAGTGGAAACTTTATTGCTCCACAATCAAACAAACAGCTTCCTTTGTATCTAATGAATAGGTTCAGCTCCAAGTCAAACGTAGTAACAGATAAACCCGGCTTGATATAAATGCTCAAAGCAATTAAACTACCCAAACTCCATGAATTCTTCTTCTTTTATGTTTGTTACACAAATTGCAAGAAGAAAGTACATGCAAAAATCTCCTAATATATTTGACCATAAGGGTTCATTCTGAAGTGGAAATTGAATAAAGTCATTAAGAACACTATTTATGTGATTGCCTTGGGACCACAGCATTATTTTACACCAAAGTTCTAGGTTTTGTTGGTTTGGGGTTGTTTTGTTTGTTTTGTCATTATTTAGTTTCTTAGGATGGGCACAACTACCAGGGAATTCAAGCTTACAAGAACTACATTGCTGGCTTCAGCATGCACTAGGAGCAGACCGTGAAGACATTTCAGCAAAGCAAGGAAGGAAAATGGCAGTTTAATGGTCTCAAAATACTTGATTGAAGGCATGCACAAGCTACACAGGGAGATGCTGGAGACTATGTTGGGTTTTTTGGGTACCCATACTGGATATGATGAAAGCAATTACATGTACCTGCTCTGAGTAAGGTGTGCAGGTTTGAAGCTAAGTCTTCTGCAGAATCTCTAAAAACCTGGCATGAGAGATACTGGCGGCTTCTGTAAGATGATTTCTGACGTGGGCCAGGTATCTCATCTGAGACCTGTAACCTCCTGCCACATGCAGCAAAAGATTTTCTTGCACCAGTGTTTTCCAGTTCATAAAGTTAGTCAGTAATAAATGAGCACATTTTTTCCACAGTGACCATGAGGATATGACTGCAAATTAAAGGACTCCTGTTCTTATTCAAGGGGCCTTGAAATGCTTCCAAACAAGTGCAACTGTTTGCCTTCTGAAGCTGCTCTGAGGGAACTGTAATTTCTGAAGGTAGAAATCTCATCTCTAAAGTCATCTCTTTATTTGAGTGACAGAAGTAAACACCGACTAGTTTACTTAGTGTTGCTAAACACCCCTCAGTGTTTGGGTTAATTAGTGTAAATCCAAGACATGTCTGATGAGCTATTTTAAAACTGTTTTTCTCAAATATATTAATTCCTAGGTCCCAATTCAGCAGGAATAGAAAGATGCATGTGCTTCTACCATTCCCCTAAGGCTAATGTCTAAACTGGCTCCTGAAACTGTAGATCAGGCAATTCTTGAAGAATAGATCATTTGTTCCAGAAGCTAAAATGATGTCTTGGTAAGCACCACTGTCCTTGGGGGTGAAAGTTACCTTTACTTTTCCTCAGCCAGTGAACCGTAACTTCGTTTTCCATAAAGTAGCTTCAAAGGAGGAAGTAGAATAAAAGATATGAAGGTGACAGGTATGCTTCTTAACTTTCTTTAACTGGAAAGGGCATGCAAGTCATACCACAGAATCACAGAACTTTAGAGGTTGGAAGGGACCTCCAGAGGTCATCGAGTCCAACTCCTTACCAAGGCAGGATCCCCTAGGGCGGTTTGCACAGGAATGCATCCAGGTGGGTTTTGAAAGTCTCCGGTGAAGGAGACTCCACAACCTCTCTGGGCAGCCTGTTTCAGGCTCTGTCACCCTCACTGTAAAGAAGTTTCTCCTCATGTTGAGTTGAAACCTTCTCTGTTCCAATTTGTAGCTGTTGCTCCTTATCTTATTGCTGCTGACCAGTGAAAAGAGATTGGCCCCATCCACTTGACACCCACCCCTCAGATATTCATATACATTGATCAGATCTCCTCTCAGTCTTCTCTTCTCCAGACTAAACAGCCCCAGGGCTCTCAGTCTTTCTACGCAGGAGAGATGCTCAAGTCCCCCAATCATTCTTGTGGCTCTGCGTGGCCCTCCATTATACAGGTGTCCTGGATTAATGCAGTCCACTCCCACAAGGGCCTTCTCACACACAGGAGGGAAAGTGACCCAAAAGACCTGAGTTGAAGTAAGGAGTTTAGTGAGATGATACGACACACAATTACCATAGCCATTTCCCCAGAAAAGCACAGCAACAGCAGAAGCAGCAACAGAAGCCAGCTCCCAACCCAGTGGAAAAAAAACAGCACCCCAAAACCAGAACCTGGAAGCAGCAACTGAAAACAAGAAGTCTCTCATGATACAATGTGAACTGCAAGCCCCAGGATACTTTGCTCCAGGCAGCATTTTCATTTTGAAGCTGTCATGACAGCAGCATAGGATTGAATGCTCATCTGCAGATTCAACACAACCCATGACAACTGGCTAATAGAATGGGCTACAGNCATTATTTAGTTTCTTAGGATGGGCACAACTACCAGGGAATTCAAGCTTACAAGAACTACATTGCTGGCTTCAGCATGCACTAGGAGCAGACCGTGAAGACATTTCAGCAAAGCAAGGAAGGAAAATGGCAGTTTAATGGTCTCAAAATACTTGATTGAAGGCATGCACAAGCTACACAGGGAGATGCTGGAGACTATGTTGGGTTTTTTGGGTACCCATACTGGATATGATGAAAGCAATTACATGTACCTGCTCTGAGTAAGGTGTGCAGGTTTGAAGCTAAGTCTTCTGCAGAATCTCTAAAAACCTGGCATGAGAGATACTGGCGGCTTCTGTAAGATGATTTCTGACGTGGGCCAGGTATCTCATCTGAGACCTGTAACCTCCTGCCACATGCAGCAAAAGATTTTCTTGCACCAGTGTTTTCCAGTTCATAAAGTTAGTCAGTAATAAATGAGCACATTTTTTCCACAGTGACCATGAGGATATGACTGCAAATTAAAGGACTCCTGTTCTTATTCAAGGGGCCTTGAAATGCTTCCAAACAAGTGCAACTGTTTGCCTTCTGAAGCTGCTCTGAGGGAACTGTAATTTCTGAAGGTAGAAATCTCATCTCTAAAGTCATCTCTTTATTTGAGTGACAGAAGTAAACACCGACTAGTTTACTTAGTGTTGCTAAACACCCCTCAGTGTTTGGGTTAATTAGTGTAAATCCAAGACATGTCTGATGAGCTATTTTAAAACTGTTTTTCTCAAATATATTAATTCCTAGGTCCCAATTCAGCAGGAATAGAAAGATGCATGTGCTTCTACCATTCCCCTAAGGCTAATGTCTAAACTGGCTCCTGAAACTGTAGATCAGGCAATTCTTGAAGAATAGATCATTTGTTCCAGAAGCTAAAATGATGTCTTGGTAAGCACCACTGTCCTTGGGGGTGAAAGTTACCTTTACTTTTCCTCAGCCAGTGAACCGTAACTTCGTTTTCCATAAAGTAGCTTCAAAGGAGGAAGTAGAATAAAAGATATGAAGGTGACAGGTATGCTTCTTAACTTTCTTTAACTGGAAAGGGCATGCAAGTCATACCACAGAATCACAGAACTTTAGAGGTTGGAAGGGACCTCCAGAGGTCATCGAGTCCAACTCCTTACCAAGGCAGGATCCCCTAGGGCGGTTTGCACAGGAATGCATCCAGGTGGGTTTTGAAAGTCTCCGGTGAAGGAGACTCCACAACCTCTCTGGGCAGCCTGTTTCAGGCTCTGTCACCCTCACTGTAAAGAAGTTTCTCCTCATGTTGAGTTGAAACCTTCTCTGTTCCAATTTGTAGCTGTTGCTCCTTATCTTATTGCTGCTGACCAGTGAAAAGAGATTGGCCCCATCCACTTGACACCCACCCCTCAGATATTCATATACATTGATCAGATCTCCTCTCAGTCTTCTCTTCTCCAGACTAAACAGCCCCAGGGCTCTCAGTCTTTCTACGCAGGAGAGATGCTCAAGTCCCCCAATCATTCTTGTGGCTCTGCGTGGCCCTCCATTATACAGGTGTCCTGGATTAATGCAGTCCACTCCCACAAGGGCCTTCTCACACACAGGAGGGAAAGTGACCCAAAAGACCTGAGTTGAAGTAAGGAGTTTAGTGAGATGATACGACACACAATTACCATAGCCATTTCCCCAGAAAAGCACAGCAACAGCAGAAGCAGCAACAGAAGCCAGCTCCCAACCCAGTGGAAAAAAAACAGCACCCCAAAACCAGAACCTGGAAGCAGCAACTGAAAACAAGAAGTCTCTCATGATACAATGTGAACTGCAAGCCCCAGGATACTTTGCTCCAGGCAGCATTTTCATTTTGAAGCTGTCATGACAGCAGCATAGGATTGAATGCTCATCTGCAGATTCAACACAACCCATGACAACTGGCTAATAGAATGGGCTACAGGATATAAATGTGTAGCAAGCAACAGTGAAAGGAGGAACAAAAGACTAAAAAGATCAACATCAGCCTCCACTACCATCAAATTATTTTGCTATTTTAAAAGACATTGACTCTATGTTTTGAGAACAGTTTTGCTTTATTTGGAAATTTCGGTATGTGCCGGGCAGAAAGGAAGAAGGTGATGGTGAATAAAAGTCAAATATAGAGACAAGATAATATACTGAAGTTAGAAGCACATCACTGGTTTACATAGCTACAATTATGTAGGTCCTGGATAAGGGTGTGAAAAGTTAATGAAAACCAAGCATAAGTACTTGAGAGGGTGGTGGAGCAAGATAGGGATAATCTATTTCTGAGGATGGGTCTATGTTTTCTATACAGAGTAATTAATAGAAATTAACTTTTACATTTCTTATAAACCATGTGAGTTTGAGGCCTTTATATTCAGAGTTTTTTTTTCAATGAGGCATTGCTCTGTGGTTTGCATAATAATTAAAGAGGCGCTGCTTTCCTGCTGCTATGGAAGAACATGAAATCATGGCCAGGTGTTTCTGGTGCTCACCTGAACTCTTTCCTGTCTTCCCTGCTGCCCTAGAGCAGCAGAGCATGCTGCCTGACGGAGCATGGCTTCTTTGGGTCTTTATTTTATTGATTGAACACAAAGCTGCAGTAAAGGATCTCTTAAGAAAAAGAAAAGAATAAACAATACAGAACAGTAGCAGTTTTTTTACTTTGCTTTGCAATTAGTGCTGCAGCTGCATAGGGTGATAAGGCAGCTGAATCCTGTTTCATTTTTTCTCCTAGTGAAAATGTGTATGTATATGTTTCATTTATTTTATCCTTTTTTTTGTTTAATGAATTAGGAAGATATGTTCCTCTGATGGTTTTGCTTTACTGAAAACCTGCTAGATTTATATTTTCAGTGCTGCATTCATGCCTTTTGTATTACTTATGAGGAGAGGTGGAGGGAGCTGGGGTTGTTTAGCCTGGAAAAAAGGAGGCTTGGGAGAGTCCTTATTGCTCTCTACAACTACCTGAAGGGAGGTTGTAGCCAGTTGGGGTTGGTCTCTTCTGCCAGGCAACCAGTAACAGAACAAGAGGACATGGTCTCAAACTGCACCAGGGCAGGTTTAGCCTGTATGTTAGGAAGTTCTTCACAGAAAGAGTGATTGGCATTGGAAGGGACTGCTTGGGGAGGTGGTGGAGTCACTATCCCTAGAGGTGTTTAAAAGGAGACTGGATGAGGCACTTAGTGCTATGGTTTAGTTAATTAGAAGGTGTTGGGTGATAGGTTGGACTCGATGATCTCGAAGGTCTTTTCCAACCTGGTTAATTCTGTGATTCTGTGAAACCTATACTGTAACTTGTTTGCTGGTACATCCCAGAACTTCAGCCCAGCCTCTCACTCCTCATATCTACTGCCTCAGCCAAGAGACATCAAGAGGAATAACTTACTCATGTAAACTTTTCGTTTTCTATTTCTTCTTCATTCTTGGATTGTTGCTGTACACTGGTATACACCGGTCAAATAGCTGGTACATTCAAATTTGATCTCTTGTGCAGTTCTGCTGTATCTGGGATGGCTTAGCTTTCTTGCCACATAAGGTACTGGCAAGACCCAACTTCTGTGGGTTGTCCCTTTGCCAAACTGTATTTCTAAGACCATTTTGAGGAAATCCTCTCTAATCATTATGCAATAACCTGTTAATTGCTGGTAGTGGCAGTGGTAGCCTGGACCTACAATGTACGGCACTACAGCATTCATTCAACTCTTACTTGATCTGAGAAACTCAGTAGTAACAAGTGTGTGTGTGTGTGTGTGTATATATTCTATGTATATATATTTCTAGCACCAAAAATCTATACCCAAGTGTCCTGCTGGGGCAAAACGGTCCCTGAGCATTTGCTTGCAATGCTGATACCCTGTCTGTTTGGCTGGGTTTCAAATTTCTCTCCTGCCAGTGGCCTATTTTGCCTTGAGGAGCAATTGAAGGGGTTTTGCTCTGGAGGGGCTTAACCTCACTGGCTTCTGGGCTATGCTCCTCCTCCTCTTCTGGTGGGGGGGTATTGCAGGCTAGCCCCGGGGGGACACGTGGCTCCCTCCTGGGCTTTGTTTTCATTTCGGCAGCATGTTCAGGCTGGGCTACCCTCTCTGCCTTGTGATTGCATCGAGAGCATAAAATTGGAATTGTAACTTCCTCGTTTATCATTTCAGTGCTGATCAGTGAGTAAATGTGGCTACTAAATCTATTGGAGTCTCTGGTTTTCCCACCAATAGCCCTGCCCAGGGCAAAGGGAATCCATTTTGTGGCTGGCAGTGGCGATTGTCGCTCCTCACCCTTGAATATTTGCAGCTCTTTATTCCTTCCCTAAATCACTTTGAAGGGGGTCTTCCTTTATGCCTTTTGTGTAAGCAATTCCTGACTGGGTATTCGAATCTTACCTAATTGTAAATAGTTCACTGTTTAGGGGTGTGTATTTGTTTGGTGTGGGAATTCGTGTTAATAAAGTTTTAATATTTACTGAATATCAAATTTGAATATTCATAACACCAAGCTATCATTAAAGCATGCACTTTCCCCAGAGGCTACTTAGGGAAAATATTAAAGCTTCAGCACTGTGATGTGTAGAAGATTTGAGCCTATTATTTTAGTGCTTTTCCCTTCCATGACTGCAATGATTGGTTTTGCATCAATATGTTTTCAGCATAAATTAACAATTATATTTCATGCCTCAGGCAGTTTAATTTCTCATTACCACATTAAATACTAAAGGTAGTTTTTCTGCCTCAGATCCACAACATCTGTCAGCAGTTGTCTACAAAGGTTTGCTTGATTTTTGGAAGTCAGACTGAGTCACTGTAAAGCTAAAATTTAGAATTGCAGAAGCTCTTGTGTTCTGGGTTGTTTTTTCCCCAGAAAGCACTAAGGGTAGTAAATATAAACTTTATGAGAAAAATGTATAAAGAATTCCTACCTCAAGGAAAAGAAATAGAGTAAGATAGAGTAGACAAATAGCAGTATAAGCAATAATTAAATATCATACCCCTACTTCATATGAATCACTTCAGCTTTCTTGGTATCAGTGAAACTTTGCTCATCTATCTCAACCAAGAATTTGGTTCAAGTAGTGTATTAGAATTAACTGCTGTCCTCCACTTCCCTCTATGAGTGGACTCTTCAAGACAGAACATCAGTTTTCAAGTTGCTGTACCATTCATTTATTCTAATGTGCTTCTTTATTCACCTACTTTGTGAAGGTAGGATACAGAATGCATGTGTCTCTAAAACCAATATTATTCTAATAACCTGGCATTTATCAAGTGATTCTAGTGCACAGAAATAAAGTAGAGGATTTGATACCTCAGTATCTGAATAGAGGGCAAGACAGCTTTGATTTTGGTCACAAGAGAGACTGAGCTGTCTGTGTACTGTGTCACAATTACAACTTGTCTCTCTCTCCTGGGCGTGACTGGCTGGGTGATCAGTATGACCTAGAGAGAAAAAACACCTCCTAAGTGTCCCATGATTTTCAAAATGGCCCCCCAGCATACACACCTCACAACGAGAAGCACACTGAGTTGCCGGAGTGTGTCCAGAGAAGGGCAATGAAGCTGGTGAAGGGTCTGGAAAACAAGTCTTAAGAGAAGTGGCTGAGGGAAATAGGGTTGTTTAGTCTGGAAAAAAGGAGCCTGAAGAGAAACTTTATTGCTCTCTACAAATCCCTGAAAGGAGGTTGAATCCAAGTCAAGGTTGATCTCTTCTCCCACTAAGATGAGAAGAAATGGCCTTCAGTTCCCCCAGGGCAGATTTAGGTTGGATATTATGAACAAGTTCGTTACTGAAAGAGTGATCAGGTATTAGAAGAGGCTGTCCAGGGAAGTGGTGAAGTCACCACCCCTGAAGGTGTTCATTGTTTAGTGAGTGTGCTAGTGCTGGTTTCATGATTGTACTTGATTATCTTGGAGGTCTTTCCTAACCTCAATGATTCTGTATAATGGAAATCCAAAGAATTGGTCCACTCTTCTTTCTGCAATTTCTACCTGCTCTTCCTCTTCTTAATTTACTTGCCAATGTGTTGTCACTTCAATGCCAGTCATTCCTCAGCTTGTGTTGTGCATTTGTTCCTTAAAAGCCTCCATTTCAAAGGCTGTCAGGTTTCCTCACAGTATCATATTCGCATGCTCAGCTTGTCACTGGAATGTATGAGAAAGCCTGCAAAGTAAGACAAACACAGAGAATCTCCGTGTCTGGTACTTTTGTGGATGTTATTTTGTTTCAGGAAGTGAAATTAAATTATCTTAGTTTATTTCTGGAACAGCAGATGCCAGACATTTGTGTGACCATCAATCCCACAATAGAGATCATTAACGAAAGTTTCTCTAGGCGTTGCATATTGTTAGTGTAAGGCAGACTCTGTGGGCATATGAGTCACTGTTCCTCAGATGCTAATGTGATGATTTCTCTTCACTTATATTTCTACATTTATTGCTCAATAAAATAAAACTTGAATCCAAAGACTTCCTGTTAATAAAAAAAAAACAATAAGCCATTGGTTAAGATAAAGTATATACAAATTGAATCAGTTCCACATTTCTAAGCTCCATTTAAATGGAACCAAAACACTTCTCACCCTTGATTCTTGCCAGGCTTTGGGTACCTGAGCTCTTTGGGCTGTCCTTTGCCTCCAAAAATGAAAAGAGTGGGACCTTGGGGCTCTGCATAAAAAGGAAACTCTAATGGGCAAATGGAAAGTTTCAGGAAAAGGAGAGGAAGAAACAGAAGACATGAACTGTGATTCTCCTTGTTTAAGCTCTTAGCTGCTCCAGTGTTCCTCTCTTAGTACTTCCTGATAAAATCAAAATTCAATGGCATATTTTTCTTCCATTCTGCTGCTGAGTTTTAGAGGATGCCTGAATTTATATCTGATCATTATTAAGGAAGGTTCTGAACTGATCTTGGCAAAATAAGATATCCTATCCACAGAATTTTAAACTATAGCTGGAGTCCCCATCATGCCTACACTTAGTTTACACCAATAAGCTACTAAAAATTGTGAAAATGGGTGAATTGTGGGTAGCTTTCTTCTATGCCTCTTCAGCTACTAATATGAACACATTCTGCTACCCTTTAAATTCCTCTGAAAAGACACACTGAGAAAGTGCAGCACCTTATTTCCTCGACTTAGAGATTCATTGCCCTCTAGGGTTTAGAATACCATTTTGCTGCCTGCCTGACTACTGAGGATTGCATGACTAGCTTGGCATATGCCAGTCATTAAAATAAATGATTTCCAGTAACTGATAACAACCAGCACAGCTTTCTGGCATGTAGTACAATATTATGTGGTGCATTTGGACCCATTCAGCCTAATAGGCTTTTGAATCTGAGAGAATCAAAATATTTACCAACATCTAGTTACTGTTATCTAGGTTGCACTGGCACTGTGGTCTTCTTGAAAATCAAAGACTGTTTAGGAATTACAGTATAAGTTCTAAAGCCAGAGTAAGACTTCTTTCTGCATTGAAAATGCTTTTCAAAAACCTGGAAGACTGTGGGAGGTACTCCTATGCCAAAGGTAAGAGGGTCTCTCTACTCATCCTGGGGGATCCATACCAATGTTTCTTAGAAGAGTAGCTACATCGTGTCTAGGCTAAGTAAATTATCTGCTGCTAATTTCATGCAACTTCCTCTCTATCTAAAAATGAATTAATTTAGGGACTGAAGACCTATACAATTGTGGCCTCCGTTCTGTGGCTTATGAAGGCTGCAGAGAGTTAAGGAAGGGAAGTCTGTCTTTTGAAATCGTTACTCACTTCTGAACTGCAGCTAAGACTGAAAAAAAACACCAGAGAGACCTGTGCTTCCTGGTTAGAATCATAGATCAATATGTTTGAAAGTCTCAGAAGACCTGCTCCATCAGGCAGACTGAAACATTTTCTGATCCTGTTTGATCAGGTGGGAGAGCAAAGATGGGTTCTGGCTTTTGTTGGACCCATCAGATTTGTTCTAAGTATGCCTAGCAGTGAGCTTTTTGTTAATTTGACAAAAAGATATTTCCAGAAGCAAGACTGGAGCTTCAGCTATGTAAATATTCCTACTAGAAACCAGATTTCAGGGAAGTTGTATTCATTCAGCCAGGAGCATTGTTAAGGGAATTAGTATCCAGTAACAACAACCAGTAACCCTGGCAATTGAAATGCTAGGCATATATGGTGAAATCATTGGGGAACAATCTTCATACATCAATAGCCATGAAAGGAATGGTTCTGGCTAGTAAATAAATATGAAGAAGTTATGTTCCTCATGGAAAAAGAGAAAAAAAAAAAAAAAGCCTTAGATTTAGAAAAAAATTACTGTGGACTATTAGCCCTGTTATCCATGGAAATAAATGTTCTCCATGTTTGGAGACCAATATGGTTTGGATAAAGCAGATGAAAAAGAGAGGTACTAAAAACATAGGCAAACTAGAAATCTCTGAAATGTGCCTATAGCTTTCTGCTAATTGTTCTCCCTTTTTTCCCTCCTGAAACTCTGTGCTAGTCATTCATGCAGCTTAATTCTTTTATTCCATGATTCTATGATCCATGCAAGAACGATGGGTTCAGACACAGCATACTGATCAGCTCACATTGTAATATAATATGATAGGTGCCTCCTTCTTAGTAACAAGCAGTAGGATGAAATGGCCTCAAATTGCACCAGGGAAGGTTTAGGTTGGCTATGAGAAGAAAAATCTTCACTGAAATGGTTCTCAAAACCTGGAGCAGGATCCCCAGGGAAGTGGCTGAATTTCCATCACTGACAGTGTTTAAAAGACAGAGAGATGTGGTGCTGAAGGGCATGGTTTAGCACCAAATTTGCTACAGTCAGAGAGTGGTTGGATTCAATGATCTTAAAGATCTTTTTGAACCACAACCATTCTACAATTAATTGATTCCAGTCCTTTCTTGTGATAGAAGCAGGCAGCTCCACATGCAATGAAAATATCTCCTCACACATGCCAGGGGCAATGTTGTAGCCCTCTCGATTATCAGGAACTGAGGCATTCATATCTATGCTACTTTACATCTTTGCAACTCTATTTTCACCTTCTAACATGTCCTTACTTGCAAGGAGTTGTCCGCTAGGAAGCAGTTTCAGAAGAGAATCACTGTAACACCGCTCTGTGTAACTGCCCATATAAACTCCATCGAGCTGCTTGGGGACAAGGGGAAAAGTTACGTTTCTGACATCACTCTGCTCCACTCTCTGGGTTTCTAGTGTGCCTCCTTCCGAACCTAAAACTTTCATTTCTGAAAAGTGACCTGGGAAAGAGAGGTTACTCTCTTCTATTTTGCAAATACAAGGTGAGAAATCTCATGATGTGCAGAAATTTGGATACTAGGAAGACCTGAGAGCAGTTGTTGAAAAATCTTAACAGTTGTATGCTCATAGTAGTTTTGGTTTGTTTGTATTGTGGCAGCATGGAGACACGCTACTGAAGGATTGCGATAGGATGATGCTGAGTCCCATACAGCCACTCTCAACAAGTGTCCAACCCCATCCCCACCACAGTCCTGAGATTGCAAGGGAAATCAGAAGGTGGCGAAGCCCTGTGGGTTGAGATAAGGAGATCTGAACAGAACAGCAGAAAGAGATATCAATCATTGGGGAGAACAATAACACTATTGAAATAGTGTATACAGTGAGTGACACAAAATGCCTGCCCCACCCATCTGATCCTGATCCTGAAACTGCCCCAACACCAGATTGCAGTCACCTGCCCAAAGCACCTACACTTGCCTTGGCCAGCCTGTCCTTTATATAGTGGGCATGATGCCAGTGTGGTGTCAAATACCCTTTGGCTGTCTTGGCTGTGACCTTTTCCAGCTTCTTGTGAAGGAAGAAAAAAAAGAAAGACATACCAAAAACCTTACTCTATCCTAGCCGAACTCCGGACACCTGTCTATAGCATAAGTACTAATTAGTGTTGATGACACCATTATAGTGAGTAACACTCCTGCATTGAGGTTATTTATACTAATGTCCTGTTGATGGCCTCATTGTTTCCTATTAGATACAGCTGACTTATGACTTTACAAATAAATACAGATAAGGACTGGAAAGACTTATTTGCTGTCCAGCTGTTATGGGGAATTTAGTATTAAATGGACCTTCTGTTATACCAAGTGCAGTTTACTTATTCTCACAGGCATGACATGCAAAAATACATACTCTGTTATAAAAATACATTTCAGCAGCTATCTGAACAGTGTTTCTGAGTAATACATTTAATTTGTTACAGATCTTTCCTAGTTTCTTGCCTAGATGTATTTGTATTTTCATTCTGTGCCAACCCTTTCCAGTAGTTTAAATAATTTTCTCCCTGCGGAACACTTACATGAGGGCATTGGGTAATGAGCTGTAGACAGGGGTGATATTCCCATCCTTGGCTCCTCTATTTGGCACAAAAACAATGTGCTGTGATGAGACTGGGCTGCCCAGCCGCTGCTCATCTTGAGTCTTTGTGCCTTTTCCTGTTCGTGTTAATTTTTCATCACCCTGGATGAGCAGGGCTATCCACAGAATTCAACACAAGCTTTTTCATTGATTTTTTCAACGGTAGCTTGAACAAGACTTCTCTGGAAATGACTCCTCACAGGGTGCTTTCTTAAGGTATTTTAGAACTGAAAAGGCATAAAACTGTTCTAAGTATAGAAAAACACTCTTGACCAGTGCATGATACTGTCCTGCTCCTGCTTTTCTGTTTGTTCACAGGATCACAGATGGTAGGGATTGGATGGGACACAAAGATCATCAAGTCCAATCCCTCTGCCAGAGCAGGACCATACAATCTAAGGTCACAGCTCGGGGGAGCCCGTTCCAGTGTTCTGTNTTTAAATATTTGTTGTATAATTGTAACACTAAAGCTTGAATAAGAATGGCAGGTGCTATATATTTTACCCCTATGACCTAAAGAATGGTTCCATGTAGATAAAAACAGGAACAGTTTTGGTTATTTTGAAACTATTATAAACAGAATCACTATCAACTGATAAATTTTTGTTGACTTTTGTCTTATACCTGAAACTATTATTGCCCCTACTTTGATTGTACAACATAACAGAACATATATAATCTACATAAATAACTACACACTTCTATCGTTATCTTAGATTTCTCCTTTATATGTGATGTAAAACAGAGAGAGAAGGTTTGTATTTGTAAATACCATGACAGAAAATGTTTTGGTCAGGAGATGAAATTGGATCCTGTGTGAATTTATAGATTTCTGTGGTTGCTTATGCCACTATCATTTCATTTACACTGAAAATCCTTATCCTCCTTTCCTGGCTGAATATAGTCTGAGCTTGCAAGTGCTATTCAGGTTTCAAGTATGCAGCCAACTGAGCTGCCTTTATCCTTTCTACCCTGCCTCCTTGTAGCGTGGTTACAGCACATCTGGAAGGAACTAGGCACAAACTCAAACATACCTTTATAGATATTCCTTTAACTGCCCCTTCACTGATCTTGTCTTTTGTTGCATACTATTCTGCCCTCTAGTCTGCAAGAGACTTTACCACCTTCTTTTGCATTTAGTTACACATTTTTCTTTTGGACAGCTTCAGACTGCAGGCAAAACAATTAGGGGCTCCAGGTTGCCAGCTGTTTTATGATCTGTTGGGCCAAGAGTGTGCTGCCAATATGCAGCTTGTTGGCCAGAGGGTTTCTTGCATTCCAAGTAATATTTGGAATATTGTTCAAGGAAGCACAGGGTTGGCATGAGTAATAGGAATGCATATTATAGCAGCCGTATGCATAGGAGGCCATGCCAGAAGCAAAACAAGGATTGAAACAATTACACTGGGAGGCTAAAGATGCTAACCACAAGTATAGCAGTTTCTGCTGTGTGAAGGATGGCAAAGTACATGCTAATGTCCCAAGAGCTAAACTTACTGGTCCCTCCCCATGGTGCTGTTCTGCTACAGCTGAGACAGGGAAGGAAAAGGCCTCACAAAGTGAGATTTCTCCTGGGAGAATGGAAGTGGCTTACCAGCAGGCTCTTCCACTGTGAGAAAAACTGTGCAGGAGTCCTTCATTCTGGGTTCTTAGCCACCATAAAAGCAGGAATGGAGGAATAGTAGTTTCCATACAGCGCATCATCGGCACCATATTGGTAGCTACTTTCATAGATATCTATGTCCAAAGACAAGATGGCAAAAAAACTCCTTTGGTATTTTGTAATTCTGTGTTTTGTGCTGGGCTGCCCGAGGATTACTGCAGTGTTTCCCATTCTTCTTCCATCTTCCCTCCAGGACTTGTTCGTTTGTGTCTTTCTTCTTTCATTCTAACTGCAGCGTTCTTCATTCGTTGCCCGCAGCGAAGGAGTGTATGGAACTGAGATCAGCAATGGAAGCTCTGTTTGTAGATCTTATCCTGCCAGCACTTCTTCAGGTAGAAGAAATGTCATATTTACTTTATGCTTTCAAAAAAGTTTTAATAAAAGTTTCCAGCACTGATCTTACTCTTATATATTCCACTGTTTGTCTTGCAGGCTGACACCTGCCATTCCAAGACAGCTGAGTTTACAGGCAGAAAAGGAAGACTAGAACAATGCAGTGTGCCAGCTTTGGCCTTGCAATGCAGAAATAAAGCAGGACAAAATAATTCCTTACTTTTCCTTTCTTCAAGGAAGAAAGATAATGAGCAGGATGCTTTTCAGGTATTTAGGGAAATGGAAGGTGGCCATTTGGTGCTTAAGTGCATCTGGGTCTCCAAGAGAGGGAAGAGAGCAGAAATGCATGGCACAACTCTGAAAATACTAAAGAGGAGCATTGGCTTCAAGGTGCTTCCCAGTAATGGAAGAGAAACAGAAGTGTCGTGGGGAGGGAAGACTTGGACGCTCAATATGAGTGTTTTGCAAGTTTCCTGCTTCAAGCTTCAATTTTATTAGACAGGTTACACACTTATATACTCTATATAATAAGGTGATGCATATCCTGTAATACAAGCACTACATTGGTGATTATTTTGCGGATCAGCCACTCCTCTAGTCCCTGAATCTGTTTTTTTACACATTCTTGTTTTTCTCATAGCTAGCTAGCCGCAAACATCTTGTTATCGTACCACAGCTGCATCCAAGGACACTGTATCAGCACTTCAGAGCAACTGAGTCTGATGTTTGTAAAGGTCCTGTTCCGCTAGCTCCATCATATCTGTGTGACCCTTCTCAGCTAACCAGTTTCCCACACAGATGAGCATGTAGGACAGGTTATTGCAACAAGAGGTGGAAAGAGGACCAATCTGGGATGCTGTACAGATTCTACATGGACTTCAGTAATATTACACAGAGTCACAGAATATCAAGGACTGGAAGAGACCTCAAAAGCTCATCCAGTCCAACCCCCTTGCAAAGCACAATCACCTATACCAGATCACACAGGAAGATGTCCATGTGGGTTTTGAATATCTCCAGAGAGGGAGATTCCGCAACCTTTCTGGGCAGCCTGTTCCAGTGTTCTGTCACCCTCACAGTGAAGAAATTCCTCCTCATGTTTATATGAAACTTCCAATTCCTCAACTAATAGATTCCATGTTGAGTCTGGCACCTATGCAGACCTTTGCATGCAGTGAGTCACCCAAAAAAATGAAGTCCCTCTGGCAGTACAAGCTCGTCTGCTAATATTTGATCAAAAAATCTATGATGTGCTGATTTAACACAGTCTGCTCTCATGAGCATGTCTCCCTTCCCCCACCAGATTGGAAGGGAATATAACACAAAAATCCTGTGTTGAGATAAAGAGAGTTTAACACAAGCAATACAGCAAACTAAGGTAGTTGTTAGTTTGCAGAAAAGCACAGCAAAAACAGAAGCAGCAGCAGAACACAGTGATACAACAAACCTCCCTAACCCCAAGCCAGCTGCCAGCCCAGTGGACAAGACCAGCACCTCAAAAACAGAAGGTGGAAGCAGCGACTGGAAGAAAGAAGCCTCTCCTGTTACAGTCTGAACTTTGAACCCCATGGTACTTTGTTCTGGCCAGCACTTTCATTTTGAAGTTGGCATGGCATCAACACATGTCCTGGTTTGACGCTAATTGGAATATTTTAATGAAAATAATTATAGGCCGTGAAAGGAAAACAATGGTGATGTCTACTTCACTCATAGGCTTGCTGAGATGTATAAGACTAAGAACACAAACATAGGTAAGACAGTGTCTCTTGGTCTCTCCAGCTTCTTGCCTTCTCCTCTCTGCCGAGTAACCTATCTAACCACTTTCCTTCTAACCCCTCTGGCCGATCCTCCAAACTCACCTTGCACATAAGGCGAACCCTGGGGTAAGGTAGAGGGGTGGGGAGAAGGTGGAAAGGTGGTTGGGAGCCCCTCCTGGGGACTCTGATTTCTGGGAGGGGTGTTGTGTTTCTGTATTACCTTTAACTTGTATGTTTCTATAAATATTCATGTATATTGTGTAAATATCTGCTTGTATATTGTGCTGAGCTGTAAATGTAGCTTCAGTCCTTAACTTCCAGATGGCTGAGTCTAGTCTGTGTGATTTTACAAAACGTGGGGGGACGGGGAACTCCCAAACCATCACAACACAGTATCGAATACACATGGTATTGAATCGGCAGATTCAGTTGGCTAAACCCATGTCATAGGCAGTTGCTGAAACTCTGCTTTACCAGCCTCTGCAGAGTACTTCTGGGACATTCAGGCTGTCCATAAGCTGAAATTGTGCATGACTGTCAGGTAGGTTAAAACATCCATACTGAAGTGACAAGTCCAGACCATGCAATACTGAGTGTTTGTGTCTGAAGAAGAGGCTTGGAATGCTGTTGGTGTGGATCTTTGCTTTGCTGACATTGCCACTGACAGATTTTTGTCCATTGTGAGACATAAGAATGGTGCACAACTTGGTGAATTTATTTTTAACTACTTACAAACCTCTTGTTTCTTCTAGGTTCTTGACATAGCAGAAGAGCTGCTTGATGATCATGATTTAACTGTGGATTATATACTCACTATCAAAACTAATTGCAAACGACCAAAACCTCAGGGAATAATGTGGCATAAGGCAAGTTATCTCTGCTAATAGTGGTTTCTAGTGGAATTTCTCAGGACCTAAACTACTCAAAAGCTTGCAAGAGTAAAAACAGCTCTAGTTCTCCTGGTTCCTATGCAAACTCATGATGTCCATGCTCCCAAAAAGAAATTGAAAGTGGCAGAGATCCTGTATCATGTACATGGAATTTGCTACAGAATTTGGGTTTGATTGTTTCTAATTTGCATTTTAATTTTATTTATTTCCCTTTCTGTGTGTGCTTGTTTGAGGCTAACTGGAATATTTTACTGAGAGAAATGAAATCCTTAGCTGTGAGAAGAAAGAAAAAGAACACAACAGTAACCTACATCACTCATTCCTTTGCTGGAAATGTGACTAGTCAAAATATAGGTAAGACACTGCTCACACACTGCTCAGTTCTCAGTTGTTCTCCTCCTTCAATCTGGTGGTCTGTGGTCGCTTCTGCCTTAACTCTAATCCGACCTAACATTTTATTTCCTCTAACCTCCTTGTCATCTTTTTGATATCTCAGCTCAGATCTCTCCAGATTTATCACGTGAGATATACAGGGATTGATCTGGTTATTTCTGAAGGGAGAGAAAGAGGGGGAAGGGGGCGGAGGGGAGGGGAAGGTTTGGGTCAGGAGCCAATTTGGAGGGAATTTTGTGCTTCTGTATTACTTTTGACTTGTATATAACTGTATATTGTGTGTATATATATATATATATATGCTTGTAAATTGTGCTAAGCTGGAAGTATAGCTTTGTTCCTTAACTGCCAGCCAGCTGAGTCTGGTCTGGCTGATTTCATTGTGTGTGGGGCCAGGTAATTCCCAAACCATCACACTGTGACACTGTACAATTGGTTGTCTGTTTAATAAAATAACCCCCCAGCTCAGTCCACTAAACATTAATTTTTCTTCCCTAAACATAACTTGAGTTTATCAAAGTTTGGTTTGGCAGTTACTGTTATCATCATGCCTATGCTTAGCATATATTGTTATTTGTAATGTATTAAATTACTACTACTGTTCCTGAAAGTTTTATTAATTCAGTAGAAACCTTTTAACAATCTGTATAAGTCAGTTAGATGGCACTGCAAGAACATAAACTAGCAGTCACTGAAGTTGCCAGTGAGATTTTATATGGTAAGGAAATCAGTCTGCACCAGTGCCATCCATAACATGATTCAGGCACAATAATCCTTATAAAGATCAGTGATGAACTTACAGCCTCACATAATACCACGACCAATTTAAAGCACTCTAACATTAGTACAGTGTGTTCCGCAATAAAACAGAAGCTACACAGAAAGAACACTTTCATTAGAGAAGAGTCATTTATCACATCACCAGAATTGTCCAGGATATGAGCACAGGAGACATTTTGAATTTATATTTCCAGTATTGAACTTAGGCTTGTGTTGCTGATGGTGAGGAGGCATCAAGATTACCAAAGACATCCATAGGAGAGCAGTATTTAGCTCATCTGCCTGTGTTTTATCATTTTTCTCTGACTTCATATATGTCACCAGAGCACAGCAGTGCATCTCCATAAATGTGATATTTGTAATAATTACATTGGCTTTGAAAGGTAGCTCAAGATTGTCTCTTGAGTAAGAGCTGAATTTTATAAGAACATAATTAAATGATCTGTAGCACTCCGTATCTTAACACTTTCTTAAGCAATGCTGGGAACAATGGGAAGTTGCTCTCCTAAAACATGTCTGTAACTATGTAGTTGGAAATGCTTGCCATATGATCTTCCCAATCTTTATAAAATTTCCTAGTACTTCTCAAACTGGTATATATATATAGAATCATAGAATCATAGAATGGTAAGGTTGGAAGGGACCTCAAGGATCATCTAGTTCCAACCCCCTGCCATAGGCAGAGACACCTCCACTAGTACANTATATTATACATTAAAAATATGTTATGTTACGTTATGTTATGTTATGTTATGTTATATTTTGCCCCCTGGGATAGGACAAGGGGCAATGGATGTAAACTACAGCACAGGAAGTTCCACCTCAGCATAAGGAAGAACTTCTTTACTGTAAGAGTCACAGAGCATTGGAACAGGCTACCCAGAGAGGTTGTGGAGTCTCCTTCTCTGGAGACTTTCCAGCCCTGTCTGGATGTGTTCCTGTGCTACCTGAGCTAGATTCTCTGGTCCTGCTCTGGCAGGGTGGGTGGACTTGATGATCTCTGGAGGTCCCTTCCAACCCCTGACATCCTGTGATCCTGTGATTCTGTGATTCTGTGATGTAATATTGATCCTATCTCTGCGATACCCCAGGCCCAGCACAGTCAAGGAGACTTGCCCTTTGGGCTTATCAGCTTTGCTTGAAGCAAGCCTTGTGCATTTGAAAGCCATCAGTTGCTCAGAGCACTTTGAAGACTTCATTCTCTTAAGGCCAGCAGATGTCTTCATTCACATTTGTATGGATCATAAAGTACATCTGGCAGGTAAATAACTTCCATAATGGCATCAGGCCAGCAGCACAAGTAACTCGTCATTTGGTATACGGAAATGAAGCAGCCAGCTGTAGAGGTGTAAACTCCCTTGGTTATGAGGTGTAGGACAAGCTGTACTTCCATGAAGGTCTAGTTTCCTCCTGAGGTAGCTGGAGTCATCTCACATCTAATGAATTATTTGATCCCACACGTTTTCTTGTTACAGAAGTGATGAACATCAGACAATAATAAAAGGGTTCAACAATAATGAGAGAGTTTGTACTAAATCTATTTAAAAAAAAAAACCTGAATGATAAAAGAGACTATAGACTAGGCCAGGAGCACTGATGTGGAGCCCTAGAAATTCTTTGCTTTCCAGATGGAAAGTTTGGTCTATCTGGAAACAGTTCCTAATTTTTGAGATAAAAAAGAAATATTCACAATATATGGTGGGATCAGATGTACTTTCAAAAGGTGTTTCTCTCATGTCTATTTCTACTGAATCTTACTTCTGATCTAAGGGAACACCGTGCACCCATAGACCTGACAATTCCTATTCTCTACTTTCTTCCAACTACGTAAAACACAGGATGAGGGGTAAAGCACAGGATGAGGGATTTGAGCAGGATGAGTTGCCAGCATCTGCCTTAGGGATTAGATGATTTATTTTGTTTGTACTTCATTTGTGTTATCTGATTTAAATACCACTTTATTTCTTCTAAGCGTCCTATGCTCTACCTAACCTCCATCTTGTTCAGTAACCAGATTACACTGGTCAGTTGTTCATGAGATTAAAACAAATTAAATCGAACAATAAATTAAGGCTTTCTGTCCCTTGCTGATTTTCTTTCTTTCAGGAAAGGAAACTATGCTTCGTTCTTCCAGAAGCATCTTCTTTATCTTTAGGTCTTGTCTCCCAGGACTTCTTATATTGCAACACCTAGATTTTAGCTTTAGCTAGCAGCACCCTATAAGATTCTATTTTTTTTTCTTCCAAGATATCTTAAATACCTAAGTATTTTGAGCTGATGCTTGAATTATTTAAATCTTTGACATATTTCTGACTCAACAAGGTTAGAGTATGGAGGCTTTTTGCAAAGTTCCTTTGACATTAGCCTAAGATATTTTTAAATAAAGACAGTTTGTAGAACATTTCTTATGCATTTCAAAAACTGTCCCTTCTGTTTTAACTCGAAGGTGAGATTAGGAATCAAAGGTGAAGTGTCTGGCACAAGAATTTATGAACAGTATTACTTTCATTATAGTTTAGACATTCCCATAATGCAGTTGCCCATTTGTGCAATTTTTCTCGGCAAGAAATGATTCTTTGGATCCACAGGATCACAGGCTGTCAGGTTGGAAGGGACTCAAAGAG
>WBNM01030235.1:0-37441 GCA_013399055.1 Ramphastos sulfuratus
ACCTGGATGCATTTCTGTGTGGGTACCCTAGGTGATCCTGCTCTGACAAGGGGGTTGGACTGGAGAATCTTTTCAGCTCACTTCCAAGCCCTAACGTTCTGCAATTCTGTGTGGTGGTACTAGAGTCTCAGGGTTAAAAATGGTGTCTCAACTAAAGCCCTTTCTCTGGGCTGCTGTACAGACATCTCTCTATATATAATACACACACACATATATGCAGTTGTGACACAACGAAGCAAAGGAGTCGAGATTTGAAGTGCAGAAATCTCTGTAAAGCAGCAGGGGCTCCAGTAGCAAAGGAGGTGCCAATTGCAGCTGTGTGGTCCTGTAAATCACAGTGCAAAGCCATCCTCAATGGCATCACACATAGCAGAATCATAGAACTGCTTCATTTTGAATGACCTCTAAGATTAACTCCAACCATCAACCCAATGCTTCATTTTGAATGACCTCTAAGATTAACTCCAACCATCAACCCAACACCACCATGGCCATTAGACCATGTCCCACAGTGCCATGCCCACAGGTTTCCTGAACACCTTCAGGCATGGCGACTCCAGCACCTCCCTGGGCAGCCTGTGCCTGACCACTCTGGCAGCAAAGAAATTGTTCCCAGTATCCAAACTAAACCTCCCCTGGTACAATGTCAGGCCATTTCCTCTCGCTCTATTACCTGAAACCAGGGAGAGGAGACCAATCTCTACCTCACTCCAACCTTCTTTCTACCTTCTGATAGAAGAGAACAGGAACAGAACCACAAGAGACATTTCAATGAGATTTCAGATCTGAACACAGATCACTCCTGGTTGTGTCAGCAGGGCTCCAGCTTAAGCCAATATGGCAAAAAAAACTTTTCATCACAAAATCATGGAATGGCTTGGCTTGGAAAGGACCTCAAAGATTATCTCATTCCAACCCCCCTGCCATGGGCAAGGACACTTCCCACTAGCCCAGGTTGCTCCAGGCCTCATCCTGCCTGGCCTTGAACACCTCCAGGGAGAGGTGTCCACAGCCTCCCTGGGCAACCTGTGCCAGTGTCTCACCAC
Organism: Ramphastos sulfuratus; assembly: GCA_013399055.1. Taxonomy (NCBI): domain Eukaryota; kingdom Metazoa; phylum Chordata; class Aves; order Piciformes; family Ramphastidae; genus Ramphastos; species Ramphastos sulfuratus. Next base: position 1,047 of record WBNM01030235.1, read on the forward strand.
CCTCCCTGGAAAGAATTCCTTCCGGATCTCCAGTCCAAATCTGCCCTCCTCCAGCTTCAATCCATTCCCTCTCGTCGTAGCACTACAAGCCCTTGTAGGGTCTCCAGCTCTGCTGCAGCCCCCTTCAGGTACTGAAGGCTGCTCTAAGGTCTCCCCTGAGCCTTCTCCAGGCTCAACAGCCCCAACTCTCTCAGCCTGTCCCTATAGTGGGGCTGCTCCAGCCCCCCAATCATCTTTGTGGCCTCCTCCAGACCCATGTACAGCCACACATACAGCTACCGAAAGTCACCAACCCTTCTCCTCCTGACCTTGCCCAGTTCCTCCAGCAGCAGGGCACCTCTCTTACCGTCACCTCAACCTAACTGCACAGCTCAACATCGTGCTACAAGCAGCACAACTACTGAAACCAAGACAGAAAAACAAATGCTATCAACAAGGCAGAACGTTTTAGGTAGCACCTCTGACCTTCAGGCAGAATCTGATTCCTGGAAATCCTGCTACTTGGCAGAGTGAAACTCAGCAATAGGAAGAAAGAGAGCTTAGCTTTGGGTTTTCTCTCCTCCTTTCTCCCAGTACCTAACAGAAGCTGACAGCAACAACAACTAATTGCTAGCACTCGCTCAGCATTCCCTCACTGAGAAGGTCTTACAATCATAGAATTGTTTTGGGTGGAAAAGACCTCTAAGGTCAAGTCCAGCCATCAAACTTGAGGGGCCTCTAGCTGGTGTTTCTCCTGCTACCATCATAAACTCCCAACCCTCAACTCCTGACTGCTGCTCTAGCTGGATGATCCCTAGAGGTCCCTTCCAAACCCTACCATTCTGTGGTTCTGTGACTGTCCTCTCAGGTCTGGAAGGGCTTCTAGAAGAGGCTAGAAGGGCCTAGCCTCTAAAAGACTCTGGAAGAGTCCCAAAAGCAGCATCACCTCTTTCTCTGCTGCATAAGCTGCAGCATGATCTCTGCTACATCACGCAAACCACCACCTACATTTCCAAACAGACTGTAGCTTTCCTCTCCACAACTGCAAGCAGAGCAATTCCAGTTGTCCCTGTCCACCCCACACTATACATTGTCACACACTGTGCAGGCCACCAGAGCATCCTAGACAGTGAGCTAACACCATCTCAGTCTAGGGCGAAACTGCTCCTTCCTATCAATGATTATTTTTTGTTGCCTGGCAGATAACTGATGTGCAGATGCTCTCTTGCATGTGCTGAAGTGTTGCCATGGAAAGCCACAGCCACCTGAGACTGATTTACAGATAGAAATGAGCTCTATAGTAGCTACGCCAATGCCACCCACAGCTTTGGAAATCAAATACACCCACCTCCAGCTAAAGCCTGTTTGCTGGGAAGCTAATGAAGGAGACTCAGTCGTGGCAACACTTCAGCCTTGTCCTACCATATCTATCAACCACTGTGTTCTGAAGAAGCTTTTGGTTTCTCAAGACACTGGGCTTCATTCTTCTCACAATGGTCACTGAAAGAAGGTGAACTGCTGTGCTCACTAGATCTAAACGGTCATCAAACTGAGGGGAAATGTTCTACTGGTGGTAGATGTAGCAAGGAGGAGCTATTACTGAAAGCATCCAAGTTAATTAGAGCTGCAAGAAACAGGAATTATAGAATCACAGAATGGTTTGGGTTTGAAGAGACCTTAAAGATCATCTAGCTCCAACCCATAGGCAGGGAGGTTGGAACTAGATGATCCTCAAGGTCCCTTCCAACCCAAGCCATTCTGTGAACCTATGAATTTATGACGTAATTGTCCAGGCACCTCTTCTCTTAATTGCGCATGCTGAAACAAATGAAGGAGGGGAGGTCTCTTTGGCTCAGCTACCCACTCTCTGGTGGGTTTCTCATCACCTCAAGACAATCTCACTGAATCCAAGAGATTGCACCAGCAATCTCCTTAGTTCCCACCAGCAGGAGAGAGACCAGAAGGAAGATCAGTCCCCAGGGAAGGAAAACCAAAATCAAGTCCTGAAACTGCTATTTGAAGCCAATTGTAGTTTTCAGCTTTTAATTTAAGCAACTCTCCTCAAGTTCTGCATCCAGTGGCACACTCCTACCTGTGTGCATTTTAAGTGTATGGCTGGAGTCGAGAAAGATTTACTACCACTGAGACATCATTTTTAACACAAGAGGGAAATACAGTTCTTCGGTGCCCATCTGTTGAGATAAGCACACATAATAATTACCTTTTATTACTGCCTAATCCATACTGGAGTAGACCTGCAGTAATGGTGAGCTGTAAATATATCTACTATTAGGCAGAGGAAGGAGCTGCAACCTGTTCATTGGTTTGTCTGAAGCAAAACGAGACACAAAACTGAAGTTCCTCTTCTAAGTCCATTCAGGCCATTTTCTGGATCTCTTTTGGGTTACTTTTTGCTCTCCTCACCACTCCACCAAGGTCACAGCTTCTCAGAGCCGGCAGCAGGTCAGCTCACCCGCAAGGTCCCTGAAAGGACTGCTGCAGCCCCACCACCAAGGGTGCCAACCTGGAGGAGTGGACTCTCCCCCAGAACAGACTTCAGTGCCACATCTCCGTGCCTCTGAAACAGCTTCAGGGATGGGAACTCCATCACTGTCTCAGGCAGCCTCTTCCAGGCTTTGAAAACTTTTTTGGGGAAGAAATTGTTCCTCACGTCCAACCTAAATCTCCCTTGGTGCAACTTCAGGCCATTTCCTCTCATCCTATCAATGCAAATCTGGAGGAGTGGACTCCTCCCAGGATAAGACTTCAGCTTGCTTCAATTACTTCATATTCTCAGGATTTTAATGGATCTTTATATTGCCTACCTTACTTTAAAAACAGAAGGAAAGCCCTAAATATCACCTGTAAAGATGCTAAAGGAATGACACAGTATGGAATTCATCCTAAATTCTTCTTCTCCAATCCAAACTGCAACAAGACTGGGAAGAAACATCCTTTGCATGTCTCTTTTCTTCCTAAAAATCATCAAATACAAGTAACTTGACAGAAGCCACCCAGAACAAAAGGATCATAGAGTGGCAGGGGTTGGAAGGGACCTCTGGAGATCATCAGGTCCAACCCCTTGTGAAAGCAGGATCACCTAGGGCAGGACACACAGCACTTCAATGAAGAGCTTTAGGATCAAACTCTTTAATGAAACTCTTTAAAAGGCTGAGTAGACATCTTGAGTTTTGCCAAGTTACAAGGATCTTCGTGCCTCCCTTTGGTGGCCAAAAAAGCGAAGTCTGAGCTGTGCTGGCTTTCCACCAGCAGATGCTCCTCCGCCACCGGTTTGGGCTCCTGTGTCCAACCCTGCAGATGGTGCTTGCTGTTTTCCCACTGCCGTGCACACATGTGGAGTCCTCCACCTGCTCTTTTCAACCCAAACGTGGTGTCAGTCACGTCTCAGATGCCCTCTGCACATGAGGACAGCAAACATCCTCCGTGGTCTCATACTAGCTCTCCTCCATGGCCCGGCTGCGACGTTCTGAAGGCCAGGCTGCCAACTGCTGCAGGGCGGGCCTTTATCTAGTGGCTGTTTGCACGAGAGGAACACCCTGATACTCCTTCTAGGACCAGTCTTATCTCCCGACACAACCAAAATAACTGACAACTTAGTGTTTAAGCACAGGCAGGCCGTGCCACAAGCAGCTTGTTCTGCAGGAACACAGAGCTGTGGAGGGACCCATAAATCCAGTCCATCTCTCCACCACCATGAATTAAAAGAGACATTTGCTGGGTTAATGACTGGACTTGATCTGAAAGGCCTCTCCCAACCAAAATGTTTCTGTGACTTTCAGCACCTCCCAGCTTGCACATCCCTGAGCTGATCAACTGAGCTGAGCAGTGTCATGTTTCAAGACACCTTATCATAGAATGGTTTAGGCTGGAAGGGACCTTAGACATCATCCACTCCAATCTCCCCACCATGGGCAGGGACACCTCTCAACTGGCCTTGGCTGCTCACAGCCTCATCCGTCCTGGCTTGCACACCTCCAGGCAGGAGGCATCCACAACCCATTCCAGAGTCTCACCACTCCTGTACTGAAGAACTTCTTCCTAAGATCCAGTCTAAATCTACTGTCCCTTACCATAAAGCCATTCCCCCTTGTCCTGTCACTACACACCCTTATGAAAAGTCCCTCTCCAGCCTTCCTGCAGGATCCCTTCAGGTATCAGAAGGCAGCTCTAAGGTCCCTCTGGAGTTTCTTCTTCTCCAAGCTGAACAACCTCAGCTGCCTCATAGCAGAGGTGTTCCAGGCATTGGATCATCCTTGTGGCCTTTCTCTGGACTTGCTCTAAGAGCTCTGTGACTTTCTTATGATGAGGACCCAAGAACTACCAGTAATTATGGATTTTCTTTTCCAACCAACCAAAGTTCTAACAGGTATTTTCAACAAGTTCTCTCACTGCATGTCCACCATCCCAGCTAATCAGGAATACTGTGGCTTGATGTGGTGCACCTGTTACAATCAAGACAATTGCTGGTGTGAGTCCTTTGTCAACTCCCAAGTTCCCTCAAGCAAAGTAAATATTTACAGTGAATTCCTTGAAGCTCTTGGCCAAACGCATATTCTATTTTTAACCACCCAGGTTAAGTAGCAGTGAACTTTATGTGTTTACCTCTGAGAGTCTTGCCAACAGTGGTTGAGAGGTGGTGAGACACGTCAGAGACTTCAGTGTATGACAGTAAGCAGTGGGACTTTGCTTCTCCTGCCTTAGGAAGTCTTGTCTGGGTTATGGATTTCAGAGTTTGTACTGTGGATTGCCCAATCATCCTGGTGCTGAAGGTTTGGTCCCAGAAGGACCAAAGTTGGCCTTTACACTCATCCATACCCAGACAGACTCCACTACGCTTCGTGTTTGACACAGGGGTGTGGATACAGGCAGGATCTCACAACCACAGAATCAGAGTTGGAAGGGACCGCAAGGATCATCTAATTCCAACCCCCATGCCATGGGCAGGGACACTTTCCACTGGATCAGGTTGCCCAGAGCCCCATCCAGCCTGGCCTTAAAAACATCCAGGGATGCAGCTTCCATCACCTCCCTGGACAACCTGTTCCTGACGGTGAACTTCTTCCTGACACCTAATCTAAATCCACCCTCCTCTCGCTTCCATCCATCGCCCCTAGTCCTATCACTACTCAACACCCTGAGAAGTCACTCACTAGCTTTCTTGTAGGCCCCCTTCACTCCATGCAACAGTCTTCTTCAACGTCTCTCCTATGAGGAAAGGCCGAGAGACCTAGAGATGTTCAGTCTGGAGAGCAGAAGGCTGACAGGGCATCTTACCAACCTCTCCGAGTATCTGAGGGCTGCCTGTCAAGATGAAGGTGCCAGGGTCTTTTCGGTGGTGCCCAGTGACAGGACAAGGAACAACAGGTACAAGGTGGAACCCAGGAAGTTCCGCCTCAACATGAGGAGAAATTTCTTTAGTGTGAGAGTGACAGAGCCTTGGAGCAGGCTGCCCAGAGAGATTGTGAAGTCTCTCCTCCTCTGAGAGTTTCAAAACCCATCTGGATGTGTTCCTGTGCAGCCTGCCCTGGGTCGTCCTGCTTTGTCAGAGTGGGTGGACTGGATGATCTCCAGAGGTCCCTTCCAACCCCTACCATTCTGTGATTCCATATTTTCAACCTGGCAGTCTATGTTACTTGTCTGCCTAGGAAGTATTACACCTCTTCCAGTTTGCCAAAGATCCCATACCATCCTGGCTAGGCTGAATCATCTCATGTTTATTTATAGGTCACTGGATTCTCTTTTTAGAAAACATTTCCTTGTCCTCTATTTCTGCAGCTGCTGCTTGGTAACTTGGTGGTCTTGCCTCTGGCAACAAACTCATCCTCCTATGAGTCTTACACAACATATGAAAGCTGCAAAAAGGCTAAGTAACACGGTCTGTACTACAGAGTGCTGAGGGGCAGTTTGCAAACGACGACTGTAAGGTATGTTAGAAGTCAGGAATTTCCAGAGGAATATAAATGTGAACATTTTCAGGAGTCAGTCTGCATTTCCAGTAGAGTCTTCACACTCTGAACATTTACAGTACCTCACTGTGCTTCCATTCCCAATTTTGGCCAAGAGAGGTTTCACAGAAGTTTATGCTCAATTCACTTTTCAGTCCAGCTATAATTTGACTTCAGTCCTCCAGAAGCACAGCACAGCAGACATTGCTTAGCTGCAGCTCTCCTTCCCTCTCTTCTGATGTCACTTTGGCAAGAGCAGCTTTGGATGCAGGGCCATTGCATTGCTGCTGTGACCCAACACTGACCACATCACTGGGTCTTGCTTTACTCTTCCTCTCTGACGAGTTCCAAAATCATAGAATGGTAGAATCATTTTGGTTGGAGAAGACCTTTAAGATCATCAGGTCCAACTGTCAACTCAGCACTGCCAGGTCACCACTAAACCATGTCCCTCAGCACCACATCTCTACAGCTCTGAAATCCCTCCAGGGATGAGGCTTCTACCACTGCCCTGGGCAGCCTGGTCCAGGGAAGAAATTGTCCATAATGTCCAACCTAAACCTCTCCTGGGGCAACTTGAGGCCATTTCTTTTTGTCCTATCAATAAGAACAAGATGAATAATATCTTGTCTGAAGATCTTAGCTGATCATGCCACAGGTCAGCCTTCCTTCCCAAGAGGCTGATAACAAAACTTATCTTGATTTCAGACAGCTCAGGGAGGCCCAGTTAATCCACACTCAACCAAAGAGCCTCTAGTCTGACAGACTGTGACTCCAACCTCCCTCCCCAGCACCAGTGCCGACAACGAAGCCCAAGGAACTTGGCTGAGCACGAGGATTTTTTTTCAGCAGCATACTGATTCCACTGCTACTCCACAGCAAACACCCCAACCCTTGGCTACAGTCATTTCTGCAACAACTTGCCAAGTGATGAGGAGGGTGGGGAAAGGCAGACCTGTGTAACCCCAAATCCACAAGCCACATTCTTGCACCTTTTCTGGCCCGAGCCCAAACCCTGGCTCAGCAGCAGTAAACAGGAAGCCACCACTGAACTGGGCGACACGTTCGTGCACCTCACATAACCTCCCTTCTTCCTCCTGCAGAGACAGCTGTCAACATCTGCAAAGAGGAGAATATCCTCATCTGTAAAGAAGGGGGGCAGGTCTGCACCTTACATGCCAGCAGAGCTTCAGGAGATGATCACGCTGGTGTCCTGGGAAGGGCAGCACCCTGAGAAGTGTGCACTGCAAGCAGGGCTTTACAGCAGAGAAGCTGTGACCTGTGTACTCCGCTGTGGCTAAACCCCAAGAATATTTGCTTAAGGTATTAAATTACATCTCTTATGAAACAGACTTTCACCTCGTGAGGTAGAAAGCACCTCTAAGGTGCCAAGCTACTCATCACCACCCCTCCTCACTGCTTCAGTTGTGCCACTGCTGATCTGACTGTAAGGTCCTCTGCTCTGATCTCAATTTCTGGGTCTAGATGCAGTGCTGTGAATACAGCAGTGCAGTTCTTCTAGAATCACAGAATAAATATTTTCATTGTAAAAGACTTCTCAGATCATCAGGTCCAAATATTAACCCATAACTGCCAAGCCCACCACTAAATCACGTTCCTTGGCACCACATCTGTCTCTTTTGAACACCTCTAGAATGGGGATTCAGCCACCTCCCTGGGCAGCCTGCTCCAGTCTTTGACAACACTTCCAGGGAAGAAGTTTCTTCTGATGTCCAACCTAAACCTCACCTGGTGCAACATGAGCCCATTTCCTGTCACTCACTACTAGGGAGAACAGACGGGTCCCCACCTGGCTCCAACCTCCTTTCAGGGAGTTGTAGAGAGCCAATGGTCTCCTTTCAGCCTCCTTTTCTCCCGCCTGACCAACCCCAGGACCCTCAGCTGCTCCTCACCAGAAGCAGCAAACAAAACAGACCTAAAAATCTCGCTAAAGACAGGTCTGAAGAGATGGCTCCAAATCAATAAAACAAACTCTTACAAAGAGTGGCTGCAAGGCCTGACTGCAGCTCTTAACAGCCATTCCTGTAAGGAGCGTGGTGCAGTAAATGTGAGTAAGCAAATATTAAAAATAGCTGCTGAGGGACACTCTGGTTCAGCCTTTTCACACTGACTCAAAGGTGTGTGACTCACCCCCGCCGCCCTGCCTATTGACTTTTCCCAGCGCCGCTCTAGCATCGCTTGCTTTGCATACTGGACAGCAGCACTGCCAGCTTCAAGACTGCAGGGTGGGAGTGGGGGTTGTGTGCGCCAACAGCTCTGCAGCTTTGCAGAGTTTTTCACATGTTGTTTCAGCCTTCCATCAGCGTTTCCCAAGAAATGATCCACAGGATTATGCTACAGAAGGGCTGAAAGCCAACATTAAAAAGAATTCAAAGTGAAGGGGCCGAGATGCTTAAATCACTCTCACAACATCCAACGTGCAATTACCGAGCATTTCCCTTCAGAGAATACTTTCTTACCCTCTTCTCCCTCCCAGCTGCAGCCGCCTTCAGTTACTGAGTTGCTTTCTAGCAAGATCACCCTCCTAGAAATCTGAAGGTTGTGGGCCTAGGCTTTTGTAATGCTGCTCCTCTGCCTTCTTTGTTCCAACAAACCCAAAACACTCCAGAGAAAGAAAACCCTTCTAAAACGAGGCTTCATCTGGTTTACTGAAGTTTACAGGAACCAGTGGTCACAGAGAGGGAATTTCCATGTAGTGCAGTTGGTAACTTGTGTACTTTGAGTGTGCATTTACAGTCAAAACCTCAGTGAACGGAAAAGCTCTTACAAAACCTTCATCCTAGAGGTGCCATTTAATCAAGACCAGCCAAGCCAATCCCCATCGGTGACCAGCTGCTTTAACACTAATGCATGCTACAGATGGCAATATGGGATCCTCCTTATTTTTATCTCCCTAAATAGTCCTCTGTCTGCTTAAAAAGCATACACACCCATTTTTGCACTAATGCCCCTGACCCAAACAACTTAACTGTGATTCTCAGAATGGTCTGGGTTGGAAGGGACCTTCGGTATCGTCTGCTTCCATCCTCACTGCCACGGGCAGGGACACCTCCCACCAGAGCAGGTCGCTCAAGGCCTCATCCAGCCTGGCCTTGAACACCTCCAGGGAGGGAGCAGCCACAGTCCCCCTGGGCAACCTGTGCCAGTCTCTCACCACCCTCACTGGAAAGAACTTCTTCCTAATCTCCAGTCTCAATCTGTCCTCCTCACAGTCAAAGCCACTGTGCCTCACCCTATCACTACAAGTTCCTGTCAAAAGTCCCTACTCAACTTTCTCATAGGCCCCCTTCAGGCTTTCCAGTGAAGGCTGCTCTAAGGTCTCCCCAAAGCCTTCTTTTCTCCAGGCTGAAGGGCCCCATAGGGGAGGTTCTTTTCTCTCAGCCTGTCCCCATAGGGGAGGTTCTCCAGCCCTCTGAATCATCTTGGTGACTCCTCTGGATACACTGCAGCAGCTCCATGTCCCTTTTATGCTGGGAGCACAAGAACTGGACGCAGCACTCCGGTGGGGGTATCACAAGAGCATAGCAGAGGGATGGAATCACCTCCCTCGTCTTGGTGGTCACACTGATTTGATACAGCCCAGGACAGTTTGCCCTCTGGGCTGCAAGCCCATCACAAAGGAAATGACAAAATGCAGGAGAGAAGGCAGTGGCAGCAAAGTAAAACCCTGCAGTTAATAGGCACATAGACCCTTCAGAAGTTGGAGGTTTATTACATCTTCACCGCTCACTGATAAAATAACAACAGCTGGGTTCTTTTGGGGGTTACAGTGACTTTTTTTGGACATCAAAGGAAAAGAAAGTGCAGCAGGAGAAGCACCTTTAAGAAAAATAGTTGATATTTTATGGAAGCTCCAAGTTGAGAAGTCTGTCTTTGCACTTCTCCATTAGGTATCTTATGCCCGAGTTATTCACAGGAACTTTTTCTCTGTATTATGTACATGTTTTGCTTGCATTAAAAGTGCTCCCTGTCTGCTCTCCTTGTTTTTTGCTAGCAAAAGCACAACATGACTAGTTTGGGGCTGTTTTCAGTGTAACTCTGAAAGGAAAAGAGGACAGGTGGATGTTATAGGCCAGACTAAGGCATTTGTTTAACTATCAGACAGCATCTGCCTCCTTCCAAAAGTAACAAACACCCAGCTGTAAAGAAAGTCTGAGCCCAAACTGTCAAGTCAGAAAAACAGGAACTGTGCTGTAGCATTGGGGTTTTGTATTTCCCTTTTTGAACCTGATACCAGAACTAACAATGTATTTTGTGTCTCGGACACCATGAGACACCAATGTTCTGAACTTAGGGGGAAGGGTAAAAACAAAAGCAATTATTTGCCACCAAAATCTGGTTCTAACTTCCAACTAAGCAGAAGAGTAGCTTCACAGATGGAGTAGTCCCTTTCATACTTCTATAAAGGATGGAAAAGATCTCCAGGATCATCAAGCCCAACCTACATGATGAAAAGGGCTACCTGAGAGGTCCTCCTGTGTAACCTCACCACCAGAAAATCAAGAAAGCCAGAGGAAAAAAACCAACAAACAAACAAACAGGGAAGAGAGGCAAGTCTGAGGAACTTTAAATCACATCTCTCCTGCATTTATACACCGGGATGAAACTGCACTTTTACAGATTCACAGAATGGTTTGGGTTGGAAGGGACCTTCAAGATCATTCAGTTCCATCCCCACTGCCATGGGCAGGGACACCTCCCATAGCCCAGGTTGCTCCAGGCCTCATCCAGCCTGGCCTTGAACACCTCCAGGAAGGGAGCATCCACAGCCTCCCTGGGCAACCTGTGCCACTGTCTCACCACCCTCACTGGAAGGAATTTCATCCTATTCTCCAGTCTCAATCTCCCCTCCCCCAGCTTCAATGCACTCCCCCTTGTCCTGTCACTACAAGCCCTTGTAAAAAGTCCCTCCCCAGCTTTTTTGGAGGCCTCTTCAGGTATTGGAAGGCTGCTCTAAGTTCCCCCCAGAGCCCCCTCTTCTCCAGGCTGAACTGCTCCAGCTCTCACAGCCTGTCCCCACAGGGGAGCTGCTCCAGCTCTCCTCTGGACTCTGAGAACTCAGATTTCAAAACTAAAAATTATGGAGGAAAGGCATTTTTTGACAGCAGCTGGCCATTTCTTTCTTCACTCCAGGTCTGCAGCCAGACCATTTGCAAATGCCACAGCACAGCTATTCTGGACAAGGATTTTTTAACTGTAGTGGACAATGCTTGCTACAAATAATAGAGAAAAAAAAAATCTGTCAAAGCAGCTGGATTTTTGTAGAAAGAATGAAAACTAAAAGCAGAAGGTGCACCACGAGGACACTGACTGCTGAGCACACAGCCTGTTAGCTCAGCAGACTTGAGATGGCTACTTCAGCCTTAGCTCTAAATACTCCTCACCATAAAATTACTTCTTCCTTTTCTGTCCTTAAAAGCAGCTGCAAAACTGAACCGCAAGTTAACAGGCAAGACCCAAAAACAAAACCTCTTTCAAATGTCATAAAGTTGATATACAAATAGAATCATAGAATTGTTTTGGTTGGTAAAGACCTCTAAGATCACTGAGTTCTGCCATGAATCTAACACCACCATGGCCATCAATGTCCCCAAGTGCCACCTCCATCCATGCTTCCTGAACACCAGCCTTAAGCTGCTCAGCCCTTACAAAGAAACAGTGATGCCACAGAGAATCACTGAACTCTTTGTTTGGCAAACACCTTCAAGATCATTCAGTCCAACCATCCACCACCTCCAAGGCCATCAGGTGTGCATCAGCATTTCCAAAAGCCTCAGGGATTTTAGGGAGATGAGAAGCTTCACTCCAAACCACTGCACTGAGTCACTGTGATTACCAGAGATGGCTGATGTCCCACAAAGAAACATCTCAACATACATCAGCACATTAAAAGAATCAGGCTGAGAGCTGGGGTTGTTCAGTCTGCAGAAGACAAGGCTCAGGGAGCCTTCCAGTATCTTTTCTCAAATCGTAGAGTGGTTAGGTTAGAAAGGATCTTTCTAAGTCATTTAAGACCAGCCCCACTGCAGGAAGCAGAGATATCCCAAACTACATTAGGTTGCTCACAGCCTCATCAAGCCTGAACTTGAATGCCTCCAGGGACAGAGCCTTCACCACAGCCTATTCCAGGCCTTGACAACCCTTTTGGGGAAGAAATTGTTCCTCACGTCCAACCTAAACTTCCCCTTGGGCCACTTGAGGGCATTTCCCCTTGTGCTATCACTTTTTACTTGGCCAAAGAGACCCCCAGGTCTATCTCTACTGAGCAGTTTCCAGCCACTCTGCCCAAAGCCTGAAGCATTCATGGGCTTGTTGGAATCCAAGTTCAGGACTTAGAACTTGGTCTCGTTGAACCTCATCCCACTGGCCACCTGTCCCAGTGTCCTACCACCCTCATAGTAAGAAACTCCTGTGGCTAACAGCATGTAAATGGTAGCAGAGCAGAAATTAAGCCAATATTTACCTTCCTGTATGTGACCCCTGCACACATGCAGTGGTTCTCTGCAGTTAAAGCCAGAGTGCTTCACTTCCCTGCGCTGGTCCACGCACAGCCTTTCTATGCAAACAGAAACAAAACTCATTTCCCTCATTCTATTCAGGGGGGAATAAAGGCAAAACCCCAGTGTGCTGCTGGCCTACAGACATTCCCCAAGTCAGCAGGGCAGCACATGGCACTTCCATGTCTGTGCATCGCCATGACTAAGACCACAACACACAACCACCCACGCAGAGGGCACTGCCTTTGTATCTCTCTGAATGCTGTGCTGGAGGTTCCTGGCACTGTTTCTCCACTCTCCTGAGGATTCCACAGGTCACAATTAAACCCAGCAGATAATTCCACAGCAGCAGCACTCCCTCCTGACAGCCTCTTGAAGAAGGAAGCTGGAGGGTGAGGGGATTTTGGCACTCACCACGATTTCTCCTTTCCACTCCAAAATTGCCTTATGCCAGCACTCAGGCTGAGAGAATATCTCTGGAGATGTATTTAATAGCTGCTGCACTGGCAGGGTCTTCACCCCCACAGAACAAGGATGTTAACACCATGCCTGTGCCTCCCCACACCTCTCAATCACAGGTTCTTGAGTAGAGAGCTTCTCTATGCTTCGCATGCACAATTTGTTTATCAAATTCACAACACCTACAGTTGTGAGAACCTCACATTTCTCATTTTCTGTTTCCTTACCAAGCCAACAGAACACTGACATTCAGCATCCACTGCCTTCCACCAAGAAGCTGTAGCCTGCATTTTGTCCCACTCCAGTGTTCAGTATGCAGTCACAGAACCACAGACTGCCAGGGGTTGGAAGGAGTTGGTCATGGAGACCAACGACCCTGCCAGAGCAGGGCACCTAGCACAGGTCCACAGGGACCCATCCCGGTGGGCTTGGAAGCTCTCCACAACCTCTCTGGGCCGCTTGCCCCAGGGCTCCAGCACCCTCACAACAAAGAAGTTTTTTTTCTCATGCAGAGATGGAATTTCTGTGCCTGAGTTTATGTCCATTGGCCCTTGTCCTGCCACTGGGTATCACTGAAAAGAGACTGGCTGCATCCTCCTGAGAGCCACCCTTCAGTTATTTGTAGACTCTGATGAGGTCTCCTCTCAGCCTTCTCTTCTCAGTGGCTACTAGTCAGCTACAGAATGTCTCTACATTGTCTACAATGTTTACAATGAATCACAGAATGGTTTGGTTGGAAGAGACCTTGAAGATAATCTCGTTTCAACCCTCACTCCCTGCCAGGGGCAGGGAGACCTCCCACCAGCCCAGGTTGCTCCAGGCCTCATCCAGCCTGGCTTTGAACCCCTCCAAGGAGGGGGCATCCACAGCCTCCCTGGGCAACCTGTGCCAGTGTCTCACCACCCTCACTGGAAAAAATTTCTTCCTAATCTCCAGTCTCAATCTCCCTCTTCCAGCTTCAATCCATTGCCCCTCATCCTAGCACTACAAAGCCTTTGTACAAAGTCCCTCCCCAGCTTTCCTGTAGGTCCCCTTCCAGGGAGGTCAAAGAGAGAGCAAGTCCCTGTCAGTCACAGCAAGGCAGTCCAACTACACTTAAGAGATTCAAGGAGATTGAGAAAAGCTGCTCTGTGTTGAGCACATCACAAATACCATAGCACTTCTTTGGGAGCCTCAAGAAATCCTCAAAGCTAATGGAATGTGACCAGAAGCCACTGAAATCAGGGCAAAGGACTTCATTTAGCTTCCTTTTAACTTGTAATTTCTGCTCCTTACCATTCCATACTTTACCCAGACTCCTGAAAATTTCTTTTGACTAAAGCTCTGCGAGAGCCACCCTGCCATTTCAGCCAGGAATGGTGAAAGCTGAATTGCAAATTACAGAAGCCAAAAGCACCACTTTCAAATCCTGTAGATTCTTTTCCGTAACAAGAGAGCAAACATGTGGCAAGGAATACAACATTGCCATCCCAGCTATCCCAACAATGAGCCATTCCTTGCTCCTCATCCTCAGTTTTGGGGTCTTTTAAATGACTGAAGCGCACAAATTTAACCTGGCAATAAATCCAAATGGGGAATTAAATTAAAAATATTTTTGCAAGTGACACTAAGATAGGAGGGAGTGATGATCTGCTGGAGGGTAGGAGGCTCTACAGAGGCACCTGGACAGGCTGGATCAATGGGCCAAGGTTCAACAAGGCCAAGTGTTGGGTCCTGCACGTGGGTTACAACAACCCCATGAAGGCTTCAAGGCTTGGGCCACAGTGGCTGGAAACTGCCCAGTAGAGAAAGACCTAGGGGTGTTGGTCAGCAGTGACTGAAGATGAGCCAGCATGTGTCCAGGTGGCCAAGAGGGCCACCACCATCCTGGCCTGGATCAGCAATAGTGTGGCCAGTAGGGCCAGAGCAAGGATTATCCCTCTGCAGTCAGCACTGGTGAGGCCACACCTCAAATACTAGGTTCGGTTTTGGGCCACTCACTCCAAGAAGGATTCTGAGGAGCTAGAGCAGGTCCAGATAAGGGCAACAAAGCTGGTGAAGGGTCTGGAGAACGGATCTGGCTAAGGAGCAGCTGAAGGAACTGGGGTTATTCAACTTGGAGAAAAGAAGGCTGAGGGGAGACCTTCTGGCTCTCTACACCTCCCTGAAAGGAGGATGAAGGCAGGCGGGGCTTGGTCTCCTCTCCCTAGTAATAAGTGACAGGACAAGAGGAAACAGCATCGTTGCCCCTTGGGAGGTTTCGTTTGGACACTAGAAGAAACTTCTTCACTGCAAGGGTTCTCAGAGACTGGAACAGCCTGCACAGGGAGGTGGTTTAAAAGATGCAGCCATGTGGTGCCGAGGGACATGGTTTAGTGGTGGACTTGACGGTGCTTGGTTAATGTCTGGAACTGATCTCAAAGGTCTTTTCCAACCAAGACAATTTCATGATCCTACACTGAGGTGTTAATTTAATTAAACCACAATTTCCATGTTGGAAAATGGCTGAGGTGGGACGAGACCTATCCAAGCACTGCTGGCAGCTGGGGGGGCTACCGAAAATGACCCCAGCTGAGTTGTCAGTCTCTCTGCAGGCAGACTCTTGGCAGTCTGGTCTAGTGTTTCATCACCCTCAGAGCAGTGAGGTGTTGTAGGAAAGATGCTCCAGCCCCTGAATTATGAAATAGATGGTGTACACAATGAAAGGGTTATTTGTTCTCTTGAGGCTAAGATGACACTTTGCCTTATACAAAACAAATCAGGATCACATTCCAATCCAGTGCCTCTGACTTAGAATAAGACCACAGCTATCAAATCTTCATATGAAAGAGAAATGAACACAGAATGATTGCAAAATTAATTGGACTGAAGCCTCTGCTCCATCCCTCATATCCACACACAAAAAAATTACACTGGTTAGTGTTTTAAGGTCACAAGCTTCCGGCAATGGTCAGGGTCAGATGCAAACCAAACCAGGAAGAGAAACCTTAGATGTATATATGCAAAGTCCAGACAGAACTTTGCAACAGCGTTTCCAAGTCATCAGTTTATTGCAGAACCCTCACCACTGAAGAACACACATTGCTGATGGCAGCTCCATATTATGTGACTTCTCAGGTCAAATTCCTAATGAGATACCTGCTCCTCCTACCACTTCAAAAGATATTTTATAGGTTATCCCTAACTATGGGTGACACAGCCAGGGGAAAGTCCCCATTCTGGCACTTCAGGACACGGTTTAATGGCCATGGTGGTCTTCAGTCAACGGTTGGACTCAATGATTCATAGATTCATAAATTCATAGAATGGCTTAGGTTGGAAGGAACCTTGAAGATCATTTAGTTCCACTCTCCCTGCCACGTGCAGGGACACCTTCCACTTAGACTGGGTTGCTCAAGGTCTCATCTAACCTGACCTTGAACACCTCCAGGGGACATCCACAACCTCCCTTGGCAACTCGCTCCAGTTTGCTTCTTAAGCCTTTGGTTGAGACTCAGAAAATGTTATGTTTGTAACTGTGCCTTCTGGGAGTCCACACAAGGAGATGCCCTGCTAAAACCAGAATAGCTTTGTTGGACCATGAGTATGTCTTTGTTCAAAGGATCATTATTGGTCTTGCCTGCTAATTAAACTACTCTCTTTTGAGAAACAACCACCTGGAACTGCTTTGGGAAAGTTCTTGGTCTCCGCCGCTTTTAAAATCTTCTCAAGCATACCCAGGGGACAGGGTTTTCTTTTCAGGTATAATTTAGGACATATTCCAAAACATGTCTCAGTGGACTTTGGCTGTGGGCAGACGTGCAGGCTTTCTCCAGGCAGCAGAGCCTGGTGAAGATCTTTCCTCTGGGAAAGGACTTTTTACAAGAGCCTGTAGTGATAGGATGGGAAGGAATAGATTGAAGCTTGAGGAGGGGGGACTTAGACTGGAGATTAGGAAGAAATTCTTTCCAGTGAGGGTGGTGAGACACTGGCACAGGTTGCCCAGGGAGGCTGTGGATGCCCCCTCCCTGGAGGTGTTCAAGGCCAGGCTGGATGAGGCCTTGAGCAATCTGGGCTGTGGGAGGCATCCCAGCCCACAGCAGGGAGGCTGGAACTAGATGATCTTTAAAGTCCCGTCCAACTCAAACCACTCTATGATTCTATAGATCTGTGTTACTGTTTTACTGGTGGTCACCAGTCTTTGCTGGCAAAAAAAGGGAAGCACAGAAGGCTCAGACGTGGGGAGGGCAGCAGAGTCTTCCAAGAGACAGGGAGCAGCAAACACCTTGAGGATCATGCAGCCTAAGCAGCTGCATGCACACCTGCAAGACAGCTTTGCCCTGAATGCAGAACTACTGCTGATTAAAGGCCTTGCAAAATGTGAACTGAAATGTGTGGTCAATTTTATTTCCAGACAGAGCCACACACAAAAAAGTTGGCAGTTCCAACCAAGCCTGTCCCAGCTTCAGTAAAATTATCAAGGAGAGACATAGGTTTGCATCTCAGCTCTGTCTGAAAGGCTGAAGTGGCCAAAAAGCTTGGGACAAAATAAATTCTGTGTGTCACTACCCAGCTTCAGCGATGTGTGCTGATTTGGCTGTGCGGAAGTGAACCTGTGTGAAAGCTAAAGGGGGCTGAGCAGTGTGTCTGTACACAAACACATCTGGCAGTTTAATTTGCTCCTAATGAAACTGTATCAAGTGGTTAAGCAACAAAGATGTAAGGGACTGAAAACCTGCTAAGGAGTTTGCTCATCAGAGAAAACACCAAACTGCACCAAGGTACACAGTGAGGCTGTGCCAGAACAGCAGAGGTGAGGATGGATCTTCCCCACTATTTCACCCTTATGAGACTCCACCTGGAGTACTATGGCCAGCTCTGGAGCCACCAACACAAGGACATGGAACTGCTAGACTAGGTCTAGAGTAAGCCATGAAGATGATCAGAGGGCTGGAGCACCTCTCCTATGAAGATGGACTGAGAGAGTTGGGGTAGTTCAGCCTAGTGAAAAGGTGGCTCCAGGGAGATCTTAGAGCAGATTTCCAGTATTTGAAGGAGACTTAGAGGAGAGCTGGAGAAAGACTTTTGACAAAGGCATGGAGTGACAGGAGGAGTGGTAATGGCTTCAAACTGGAAGAAGCTGGATTTAGACTAGACATGGAGAAATTCTTCCCCCCGCCATGAGGGTAGTAAGGCACTGGAAGAGGTTGCCCAGAGAACCTGTGGAGGCTCCAAGCCTGGAAGTGTTCAAAGCCGAGTTGGATGAGGCCTTGAGCAACCTGGTCTAGTAGCAGATGTCTCTGCCCATGGCAGAAGTGTTGGAACTAGATGATCTTCAAGGTCCCTTCCCACCCAAATCATTCTCTAATTTGAAGGCAATGCATGATCAAATTTCTCTCCTTAAATAGGCAGAGTCCTACCATGGATTTATGGTTGGCAGGCCCTGCCCTCCTCACATTAAATTTAATTCTCCAGGTAGACAGGACGGTGGTTCTCCAAACTTGCCTCTGCGTGCTACATGACACACAAACGCTGTGGCGCAAGTCAGGTCTGGAGAAAGCCCCCGTGTGTATGCTGGGCTGTAGGAAGAAGTTGCACTGCTTCCACTTCAAAGCATCTTGGTGTTTCTTAGGCAGGATTCTCACAACATCGTGTCCAAGTTCACACATCCCTGCAGAAAGCAGGGCAGGAAGCTGCTGAGAAGTCGTCTGAGCCAGGCTCTGAGGTATCCCTCAGAGCATGGCAGTTGCTCAGCTGAAGGGGTGGTGTGCCACAAGGGCAGCCGTGCTGCTGCCACCTGCCACGTGAAACCACGGCCCCACAGCTGCCCCAGCAGCACTGCTCATCTCCTCCTGCCACACACGCAGCCAAGAAAAGCCTGGGCTCATCTCCCACTTAAGTCAACAGCAAACACAGTGTGAGTAAACCTGGAGATACCACAGGCTTTTATTGCAAGGTAAAGTTTGAGTCAACACCACCAAGGGCGAGCAGTGCATCCGCATGCAGCCAAGCCACCGCAGCTGACACCTTCAGGTCCAGCAGTTCAGAGCTCTGCTGGCACAGGTTGAGTGCTCAGGGATTAAAAGAGTGGTCAGGCACCGGAACAGGCTGCCCAGGGAGCTGGAGGAGTCACCATCCCCAGAGGTGCTCAGTAGACATGGCGCTTCGGGACACAGTTTAGATGGGCACAGTGGTGTTGGGTTGATGGTTGGACTTGATCATCTTAGAGGTCTTTTCCAACCCAAACCACTCTATGATTTAGGCAAAGTGAGCCCTCCGTTTGCTGATGTATCTCGACCCTACAGCTGTAACTTGGCCACGTAGCAACTCACGTGTAGGAAGCTGCAAAGGCTGTAAAACCCACAGGACTTTGTTTTGCTAACCTGGCAGAAGAGAACTGCTGTTCCTTTGTCAGAATGAGGCTCTTTCAGTCAGCTGTCCCTGTATGTCCTTTCATTTACCACCTGTGGCTTTGACAGTGAAAGCAAACCCATACTCTATCTATCACCTTCACACTTACAAGAAAGAGCTGTTCACGGCTGTGAACTGCAGCTAAGTGCTGGTATAAAGCATCTCAAGCTGATTCATTCCAGGTGATCCTGGTGGTTAAACGAAGGCTTCTGGCTGAGAATCCCAACTGGCAGTGCTGGGATGCATCTATATACAAGATGTTCAATCATAGACTCGTGCAACACTGATGTTCGAAGGGACCTTTAAAGGTCCATCTAAGTCCAACCCCCTGCAGTCAGCAGGGACAGCTGCAGCTACAGCAGGTTGCTCAGGGCCTCATACAACCTGACCTGTAGTGGTGCCAGGGATGGGGCAGCTACCATCTCCCTAAGACACCTGGGCTAGGGTCTCACCACCCTCAGTGTCAAACATTTCTTCTGTCTGTCTAGTCTGAATCTCTCTCTTTTAGTTCAAACTATCACACCTTGTCCTGTCAGGCCCTGCTCAAGTCTGTCCCCAGCTTTCTTATCTATGGAGGCTTTGTTCTGTATCAAACACATCTTCCATGCTCCCTTCACAAGGGCAATCGTACAGCAGCAGAAGTTTTCGTAGAAATAATCATGACTTTACCAAAACATGGGGATTGGACTGGGCTCCTTTTCTCTGGCTGCACCAGAATCTGGATGAACTCTTGACTAGTCCCTGGCTTTAGGGGACAGAATTACTACGACACTTTTAAAAACATCAATATACAACAGTCAAATAAAATACATTCTATATGAAGCCATTTTCTAAGCCAGGCACTGCCATTTCTAAGAGAAAAGCAGTTAGAAAAGTCAGGAGGTTTTAACACCAGAGGAATGCAGTGTCCATTATGGGCTGTGAAGCACTTACACTTTATCAGCAGCAACACTGAAGGCAACAAGTGCTGAGGTTTGGAATTGCAGCTCTTACTTCAGTAATAAAATCTTCTTCAGGTTAAGTCTTAGAGAAGAAAGAAGGTAGAAGATTCAAATAAGGGCAAATCCACAGTTTAATGCAAATAAAACACAAATCAATAACAGGAAAAAGCAAAAAGGTAAGCAGTGAATTTGTGATCTTTTGTTTGCAGAGGAGAGGAGAACTCCTGTAGGACAGAGTGCTCTGGCACAGGTTGCAGAGCTGCAAAGCATGACAAGAGGATGCAACACAGGTTGCAGAGCTGCAAAGGGTGACAAGAGGATGAAGCACACAGGTCAGGCTCAGTGATGTAACTGTCTGGTTCCTTTTCAACTTTTAAACTCTCAGAACAGATGAGCTCTGGCAATTTCAAAATTATTAGCCTCTGTTTTGCCATACTTTTCCTCAAAGTGAAATACAGAAGCATTCAGGAAGTGAAAGGCTATTTCTTGTGCATCTTCGGTAAACATGACAGACACTGAGGGTACAAAGGAAAGCACATAAAGCAAACTGCAAATGCCAGCTTGTAGTTGTTCTTGGTCAAAAACCTCAGAAATGAGGGTGGCCACAGTTTTCTTCCATGCAGGAGGCCATCTTGAGATAAGACACAAGAGTTCGATGTCCTAGAGACAAAAAAACCCCATTCAACCCATGCAAACTGTCCCTGCTGACTGCAAGGAAGGTTGGACTAGATGACCTTGAAGACTCCCCTCCAAACCATTCTTTGATTCTACAATTCAATGATAAAACAGATTTAAATATAACAGACTGGACCTAATGCAACACTTACAGCAGATTGCATTTTTTATACTTCTCTTTCCTTAAACATTTAATCCCCTATAAATTAAAAGGCCTTTATTAAAAAAAAAAAAAAAAAAACCAAAAACCTAAACACAAACAAACAAATGAACAAAAAAAACCCAAACAGATTTGGATTCATAAAGACAGGTATTTATAGATGGCAAGCAACAGGAAGTTATTTAGACTGTACAAGCACTGAGGCTTGTAAGGTTTGTTTTGTTTTGTCTATCTCTGTGTGCTGAGGATCAAAGTCCTGTCAAATAAATTTCCTGAAAATCTGAGCCCACATCCAAAGATATTTCTTTTAAGTGTCACCTCTCCTCCCTCCCTCCTTTCCCTGTCCATGGTCTGTTTCACAGAATCACAGAATGGTAGAGGTTGGAAGAGACCTCTGGAGATTATCCAGTCCAACCTTGTTTTCCTTATCTGAAAAAGTAAGCCGAAATCTGTCCTTCCTCCTGGCAGGAAAGGTGGAAGGGTTTTTGGCAGAACTGGAGCCTCCAGCACAGCCTGAAGCACAGCAGCTCTCTCAGAAGATCTAGGTACAACCCCCTGGGCTGAACAAGAACTTTTTCCCTGTTTGAAAGCACAAGAGTTGCTATTACCTGAAACTCAACTTCCAGCCAGTAAAATTAAGCAGCTTAAAACAACTGAAGCAGAAGAGCTCTCTGGTCTTGACATATTTTGACAGAATATGCCCCGAACTGAAGGGTAATTATTAAGAGTATCACTAACAAACTTAAATATATCAATATCCTGGGGCAACTGATGGACAATCCAGACCCTACTCAGTCTTCAAATAACTGGAAATGAGAGGAAACAAAACAGTCAAGGAACAGTTTAAGCAGTACATAGTGTCCAAAGTAGCTGAAAACTTGCATTGTATTCACAAACTGGTGCCTCAGCAGGCCCAGCCCCTCTCTGCAAACATGGGAGATCGTGTACAGCAGCTTGAGCAGCATGCACATTTTCCTTTGGGAAGTACAGGGAATCGGGAACAGCACACCCAGCAACAGCAGGAAAGTGACTGTCCCCTGTACTCAGCACTGGTCAGGCTACACCTCTAATACTGGGTTCAGTTTTGGGCCCCTCACCCCAAGAAGGACATCGAGGAGCTGTAAAGGGTCCAGAGAAGGGCAAGGAAGCTGGTGAAGAGTGTGGAGAACAGGGCTGGTGACGAGCAGCTGAGGATGTTCAGCCTGGAGAAGAGGAGGCTGAGGGGAGACCTGGCTCTCTGCAATGCCCTGAAAGCAGGTTGGAGTGAGGTGGGGGCTGGTATCTTCTTCCTAGCATCAGGTAATAGAATGAGAGGACATGGCCTGAAATTGTGCCACAGGAGGGTTAGGTTGGAGAGTAGGAATTTTTTTTTTTTCCTGCAAGAGTGGTCAGGCACTGGAGCAGGCTGCCCAGGTTGGTGGTGGAGTCCCTGGAGGTGTTCGAGAAAAGTGTGGACATGGCACTCTGGGATATGGTTTAACAACCATGGTGGGCTTAGGTTGAATTCAATGATCTCAGAGGGCTTTTCCAACTGAAACAATTCCCTGATTCTATGAACAGCAGTTGTCACTCAGATGTTGTGTTCAAAAGGAATGAAGCCTTTGGGGACTGGCAAGGGGAAGCAGCACTTCCAGAAGAGCTGAGGAGAATCATGTGGAAGGTTGTTTAGTCAGGGTCAGGCAGAGTTGAGATGAAAACATCCCGAGGCGTCTAAGCCCACGGAGTGGTGCATTATAGCTTACCCGCCTGCAGACCTCCTCCTTATCTCTGTGAACCTTCCTGTCCCCTCCCCAGTGCACACAGGCAAAGTCTTGACTCATGCTCAATGCTGCATGCTTCAGAAGTCAGAACAGAGCAGCAAATACTGAATTTATTCAATTCAATAGTAGATCTGCCTCTATGTACTGAACTGGCTTTAAAGGAAGTCCAAAATACTTCACAGAACAAAGCTACCAGAGGTGCAGTTATGACGGATGGAGTTTCTTGAAGCCAGCTGTCTTGCCAAAGCTTGTTCTTCACTAGCAAGCCTCTGCTGCTGCTTTGGGAGCTCCATAGCTACAGCAGAAGACAGACTTGGAATTTCTGGAAGACTGTTTGTTTACTACCAGAACTGCTGACAAGGCAGAATCAATGGCAACTCGAAGCCACTTACTTCAAGACAATCTTCCTGTTCCTTGGTAGCTGGAGCTGTACTTTCTCACCAACTTAACCCTGCTGGTAGGTTCCTCCTCAACCTAAAACTCCAGTCTGATTTTTTTCCCAGGCTCTCACCACTACCTTGTTCCATTAGCTACAGGAGGGCCTGCAACCATAAGATGAAGGGCAATGGTTTAAAACGGAGCGGGGAAGATTTAGGTTGGACATCAGGAGGAAGTTCTTCACAATGGGAGTGCTGAAATACTGGAGCAGGTTGCCCAGCAATGTGGTTGAGGCCCCATCCCTGAAGACATCCAAGATCAGGCTGGATGTGGCCCTGGGCAGCCTGATCCAGTTGACAATGTCCCTGCTGGCTACAGGGCAGTTGACAAGATGACGTTTGAGCGTCCCTTCCCACCTAATGCAATCTGTGAATCCTCTGCTTTCTCACTGACTTCCAGTCCTCTTCCTTCATTTCCTACCTTACCTTTCACAAGGCACAGGGAAAGGAAAAGAAGTGCAGCAGAACAATTTGATGGGCCTGCTGTTTTAAAGTGTAAACTCAATCACCTAACAGCCAGGGCATCACATTCACCTCACTCTCATCAAACAACTCCTCCTGAGTCAGGACGGTAAAAGGTAATGATATGAAACGAGTGGCACCGACCACACTTTTCCAAGTAGATAGAAGGTTCTCTTCCAGTTTCCTGTAGCTCAGTCTTGGCTTTCTGCTGTCAGTTATGCAACTTATGTTCCATTTATATAACCAGTTCAAGGGAAAAAAACAAGAATTACTTGTCAGCCAATAGAAAAGCTGGTGGATTGATAAGCATGGAGAAGTCAGGACCTGTTCCTTAAAAACCCACCTGTTTTCAACAGGCCAGGACATAAAAGCCACTAAATCACACTTCCTCACTTCCTCCCTTCAGTTTCTATCAATAGAAATTGCAATCAATTTGCCCAAGAGAAAACTCAGCACCACCTTCTTCCAGTAACTGAGAGCACTGTTTCTGGTTTTCAGAAGGATGAGGTGAATGAGGAAAGCAAATACGCCACTGGGTACCTAAAGTGCTGCTGAAGACATTGAGTTGGACTTGTTCATGGTTGCATTCATTGATCTTGGGAGGTCTTTTCCAAGCCTATGATTCTAAGTAAGTAAGCAGGACAACCCCCCCCTAATCTGTCACTTGATGTACTATACAGAAACTATAGCAGAAGGTGGAAGTCACCATTTAGCTGCCAAACACCTCCAATGCTGCTGAAGTTCCACTTTCCTTCTTGAGAAGGTTCAAGCATTTTTATCTCACCTTAGCAGCAAAACTGAGGTCAGTACAGGTCCGGTCTCAGTCAATATGCACATCACCAACCCAAATGAAGGGACAGAATGGACCCACAGCAAGTCTGGTGGTGATACAAAAGTGGGAGGAGTGGCTGAGACCCCCTCAGGCTGCACTGTCATTCAGCGAGGTCTGGACAGGCTGGAGAGCTGGGCGGAAGAGAACCTCTGGAAGGTTAACAAGGGCAAGTGTAAGGTCCTGCACCTGAGGAGGAACAAGTTCCTGCACCAGTACAGGTGAGGTACAGCCCACTGCAAAGCAGCTTCGTAGAGAAGGAGCTGGGACTGCTGGTGGACAAGCTCACTGTGAGACAGCAATAAGCCCTGACAGTCAAGGTGGCCTGGGATCCGCAAAGAAGTGTGTGACCAGCAGACAGAGGGAAGCTCTCCTCCCCCTCTATTCTGCCCTGGTGAGGCCACGTCTGGAGTGCTGGGTCCAGTTCTGGGCTCCCCAGATCAAGAGAGACAGGGAACTACTGAAGAGAGTCCAGCAGAAGCTACAAAGACGCTGAAGGGCCTGGAGGAGCTCTGTGAGGAGCAAAGGCTGAGAGCCCTGGGGCTGAGAGCCTGCAGAAGAGCAGCCTCAGAGGGGATCTGAGCAGTGCTCAGCAAGAGCTAAAGGGCTTGTGAGGGGCAAGAGCACAGGGCCAGATTCTTGCCCAGGGACAGTGACAGGGGCAGTGGGTACAAACTGGAACCCAGGAGGTTCCATCTGAACAGGAGGAGAAAGTGGCTTTACAGCTGCACCCCAATAGTGGCTGTCAGTGGCTCCATGTCCAAGTGGAGGCAGTGGCGAGTCCCTCAAGGATCAGAACTTGCTCAACATCTTTTTCAGTGGCGTGGACAGTGGCACTGAGTGCACCCTCAGCAAGTCTGGCAACAACATCAAGCTGTGTGGTGCAGCTGACACACAGGAGAGCAGGGATCCATCCAGAGGGACCTGGACAGGCTGGAGAGGTGAGCCCAGGCCAACCTCATCAGGTTCAACAAGACCAAGTGCAAGGTTATGTACCTGCGTTGGGGCAATGCCCAGCACTGATATAGGCTGGGCAATGACTGGCTTGAGAGCAGCCCTGGGGAGAGGGACTTCAGGGTGCTGGTGGATGAGAAGCTCAACATGAGCCAGCAGTGTGCCCTTGCAGCCCAGAGAGCAACCAGAGTCTGGGCTGCGGCAGGAGAAGTGTGGCCAGCAGGGCCAGGGAGGTGATTCTGCCCCTCTGTTCCACTCTGCTGAGACCCCACTTGGAGTACTGCATCCAGTTCTGGAGCCCCTGGGACAAGAAAGATCTGGACATGCTGGAACATGTCCAGAAAAGAGCCATGAGGATGCTCAGAGGGCTGGAGCTCCTCTCCTACAGAAACAGACTCAGAGAGTTGCGGCTGTTCAGTCTGGAGAGGAGGCGGCTCTGAGGAGACCTTATTGTGGCCTTCCACTATGTGAAGTGGGCTACAGGAAAGCTGGGGAGAGACTTTCTAGGGTGTCAGGTAGTGATAGGACTGGTGGGAATGGAGCAAAACTAGAAGTGAGTAGATTCATACTGGATATTAGAAAGAAGTTTTTCACCATGAGGGTGGTGAGACACTGGAGCAGGTTGCCCAGGGAGGTGGTAGAAGCCCCATCCCAGTGGGGGTTCAGTGCCAGGTTGGCTGGAGCTCTGTGCAACCTGATCTAGTGTGAGGTGTCCATGCTCGTTGCAGAGGGGTTGGAACTAGATGATCCCTGAGGTCCCTCCCAACCCTGACAATTCTATGATTCTATGGTGTGAGGGTGCTGGAGCCCCAGATCAGGGTGCCCAAAGAGGTTGTGGAGTCTCTTTCTCTCGAGAGATTCCAAGCCCAGCTGGGCATCTTAATCCTGTACAAGCTGCTGTGGGTGCCCCTGGTTTAGCAGGGGGCTTGGACTGGGTGATCTCCAGAGGCTCCTTTCAACCCTTACCATTCCATTTTCTGTATCAATCCATGACAAAGATTTCTTTGCAACAGGCAGCCTGTGAGTATTAACTGACTTATTCATGTGCTTGAACTGTAAAAGCCATTTTCTATCAATTTAGCAAGCGTTTGCCATTACCAATATCTCAAATCTAATTGCATTTGAAGTGCTTTAGAGACTTAGAGCAGTTCTGAGTGTGTTTACAGGAAAAATACCCAATCTTTAAGAAACTGCAAGCTATTGGACAGGCTACAAAAGAACAACTGGACTACTGCCAATTTATCATCCAGAAGAAAACATTTTGTAATTTTTAATTGCTCTTGAACACAACAGGAGTCAGGAACCAAAATACAATCCATTTCTGGTTCCCAAGTTCTCCTAAAAATCCTTTTCACGTCTGAAGAGTCTTAAGGTTTTGGGTTTACTGTGTAAGAGCTTTAACCTCTCAGAACAATACAAACTCTCTACGTGAGCACAGGTAGCACAGCTCTCTTGTGCAATTCATGCCCAACACAGCATGAAGATTTGAGAGTTCTCCAGATGGCTTTGTGCTGTATTTTGTACCTCTGTTTCTCACACCAAGTCGAGCAGCAGCAAGGTGCCAAGAAATCTAGGGCCAGCTCTGCAGGTGAAAAAAGGTGTTTCACCTCCAAATTGAGGCAAGACGAGGAGGTACTCGGTAGGAAGGAGGTGAAACCTTCCTGCCCACAGAAGCATCACTGTCAGGATGCTGCCTACGAAAACGGAAAGATTTTTTCCCTCTACACAAAAAAGGGAAGCTGGTTTCTGCAAATTCAGTCTTTTAGTTCCAAGACTGCAAACTACTACTGAAGTGTCCATCTAAACTTACTGAATTTGGTTTCATTTTACTCTTCCAAGCAAGAACCCTGGACTACATTCAGCCTCACAATAGTGAGGGTAAAAGAATTAAGAGGAAGTCTAAATTGCAAACTCTCTTTTACTATGGAAAATATGAGGTTAAAAGGTGTGTTGATTTTATTCACTAAGTCTCTTCAGGTACACTTCAGCTTTCTGTTCTGCAACTGACACAGCTTTGTTTTCTAGAGCTTTCCTATTAGATACTCTTTCCAGATCCTGCTTCCCATTTGTTTTGCAAATAAACAGATGCAACAGACACTTGTCTCTTTGGTCACAGAGAAATAGCACATTCCCAAATGGTTCAAGATTTACAGAATCTACCCCTCAAGGAAGGCCACTTTGAAATTAATTCTTAACCATTTTTGCAGCGCGGAATTTAGGAATTCACAAACTTCAAGGTGATCTAGTTCTGTCCTTGTACTCTTGTGCAAACGTAAACCCACACGCCTTGGCTTTTTACAGGATTTTTCACCTAACCTATCCCAAAGGTCAAACGTTTGCGGTCTTATTCTCTCTGAGCATAGCATATCCTCTGTTCCACTGGGCTCCAGGGCAGATGGCTTGCACATTCAGAGAGTCACAGAGTGGGTTGGAAAGGATCTTAAAGATCATCTACTTCCAATCCCCCTGCCACAGGCAGGGATCCCTCCCACTAGCCCAGGTTGCTCAATGCCTTGAACACCTCCAGAGAGGTAGCAGCCACAACCTCCCCGGGCAGCCAGTGCCAGTGTTTCACCACCCTCACTGAGAAGAATTTCTTCCTAATCTCCAGTCTAAATCCACCCTCCTCAAGTTTCAGTCCATTCCCTCTCATAAGGAGAACTAAAAATGCATTGACAAAAACGCTTGTAAAACCCTCCCTGCGGCTGCTAACTTTTTACGCCGCGAACGACATGACGAGCGCCGCTGCTTGCTGGAGGGAGGCAGCAGGTCCTTCGGGGACTCCGTGCTTCGCAGCACCTGTCCCCATGTCACCTAGCACAAACCCAGAACAAGGTGCGACTTCCTGTGTCTTCTAAAAACAAGTGCCAGGAGGAAATGCCTCCCGCTCCCCATATATGGCTAAATCTGAACATCCAGCTCCGGCAGCCCCGAATAGAATGGTACCAACGTGCCTGGGGTCAGCTCGAGAATAGAACCGCAGACACTCTTCTATGAGCCCTTCAGCTGGGTTGACAGCAGTTAAGTTTAAACACTGACACAACTTTGATTTTTTTCTATCTCCCAATAAAAAAGCAACAACCAAAGCAAAGCACAAACTTTCTTTTACTGCACCCATTTAGCCTCCAGGTCTCTGTGCCTCAAAACACAGCTTCCCATCCGTGATGCACCCAAGCGGCCCCCATCAGCCACAGCCTGCTCCCGAGGCGGGTCTCCCTGCCTGTTTAAGCGGAGCTGGCTCCGGCCTCTGCCGCCACCCCGAGCGGCTGCCATGTTGCCTGCCTACCGCCGGCCTTCGCGGCGATCCGGCTCTGCTCACACACGAGCTTTCCGTGCGTGTTCTGAGAGCATCCGCTCCAGAGGACTGCCCAAACAGCGCAGCAGCTGCTCTCTCACGCAAACGCGCGGCAGAGCTCTCTTCTCAGGTGTGCCGAGGGTGGAGAGCTCGGCACAACTTGTCAGCTGCCAAGTGCCCTGCTTCGCGTCCCCGCGTGTCCGCCGGGGCGGCAGATGCCAGCCCAGAGGTGAACTGGGCACGACGGCCGGCACGGCCTCGGGGCAAGAAGCGCCCGCAGAAGCGGGCTGAAGGCTGCCCAGCGTGCTCCTGTCCCCACGCAGCAGCCGATGCCAAACCGGCAGCTGGGCGCAATCAGGTTCCCCAAGCCACAGAAGGGGAAGGCAGCAGCATTTCTAAGCGGCTCCACCGAAGAGACTCGCGGAGGCTCACCCCTGAGCAGCCGAATATGTTTTAAACTTCACCCATTTCCAGCAGCTGCTTAACTCCGCTTTCTGCTATCACCAGAACCCGACCGCCCTCCCCCGCCGCGACCGCCCAGGTCTCGCCACTCGCCGAAACGTGGCTCTCAAAACTCCCTTTCCCTGCCTGGCACCGCCAGCTCGGCCTCGTTCCCCGTCCCCTCGCAGGTCGCTCTCCGCCAAGGGGCACCCAGCAGCCCCGCACAGCCCAGTCGCAGGCCGCGGGCCCGACCGCCGCGCTGAGCCCGGGAAAGGGCCGGAGCGCCCGCCGGGGGCAGCCCCGCACCGCCCCCGCGCCATCGGCCATCTCGGCAGCGCTCCCCAGGGCGTAGCGCTCCGGCCGCGCCGCCCTGCTCCCGGCTCCCCTCAGCCCCGCGCCCGGACAGGGGGCGCAAGACCCCTGCCCGGCCCCACTCACCGCTTCCTCAGGGCCGTGAGTCGGAAGGCGGAGCGGCGCGGGCCTGCCGCTCAGCCGCGACCCTGAGGGGCGGCCCAGCCCGGCCCGGCGAGCGCGAAAGCGGAGCCCGCAGACGCTGGGCGGCAGCAGCAGGGCGGTGGTCCCGGCACACAGCAGCGGTCCCGGCACACAGCGGCGGCCGCCCGCGGAGCATGCGCCGGGCCCGCCCGGGGGTGTGACGAGCCGCGGCAGCCTTCCGCCTCTCGCCGCCCGGGCTGAGGGGGGTGGCGGCCTTGACTCGGAGTGGGGCGGCTGGTGGGGGGGCCGCTCCGCCGAAGAAATTTCCCGGTCCGAGTGGGCAGCAGGAGGGGTCGGTGCAGGCGCTCGGAGGTTACCGAGCACCGGCGGGGCAGCCCTGGCTCGGCCGTAGGGTGAACGCTGGGGAGGTGTAAAGCGAGGCGAAGAGTGCAGAGAGAGGTCAGCACCCGGGGGTTAGACAGAAGCTGATTACAAACTCGGCCACATGGTACGGCTCAGGTGGTGTTCAGCTGGTGGAACTACAGA
Source organism: Ramphastos sulfuratus (assembly GCA_013399055.1). Taxonomy (NCBI): domain Eukaryota; kingdom Metazoa; phylum Chordata; class Aves; order Piciformes; family Ramphastidae; genus Ramphastos; species Ramphastos sulfuratus. The sequence goes on from WBNM01030235.1 coordinate 31,273, forward strand.
CTGCCTTTGGGTGGAAGGGACCTGTACAGCTCACCCAGCCCAACCCCTACAGCTAGCAGGGACAGCTGCAGCCAGAGCAGGCTGCTCAGGGCCCCAGACAGCCTAACCTGCTGTGGTGCCAGGGATGGGGCAGCTACCACCTCCCCGGGCAGCCTGGGCCAGGCTCAATACTCTCAGTGTAAAACATATCTTACTGTATCTAGTCTGAACCTCCCTCTTCTCGTTCAAACCCATCACCTCTTGTCCTGCCACAGCAGGCCCTGCTCAGAAGTTCATCCCCAGCTTTTCACCCACCAGCACCCTCACGCCTTGCTCTCCATCCCTTCGTGCCCCAGCCTGTGTCAGTACCAGGGGCTGCCCCAGCCCAGGCACAGAACTTTGCACTTGGCCTTGTTGAACCTCCTGAGGTTAACACAGACCCGCTCTCAAGTTCGTTGTCTTTGCCAAGGCCATAGCTGTTGTCTCCACAGATACCCGTCTGCCCTGGCAGAGGCTGAGCTGCTGGTGTGTCTGGACCACCTTTAAACATCTGACAGCCTGGTCCTAGCCTGGCACAGGCATGGATGAGGCAGCGTGAACAACACGGTGTTTACAGCAGAATGAGGAGACACAATTCCTCTGTCTGCACAGAAAAGAGGTTGGTTGCTTCATTGTGGTTTCAACCCCTTCTCAAAGTCACAGGAAATGGCACAAGTGGAAGTGCTATCAGTCAGAAAATGATTCAGTTCACCAAAATTATATACCCCCTGCCCCCACAGGCACACATATCTGGCAATCGTCCTCTCCAGAGCCCCTCTGCTGCCTGGGGTAACTGTCCTAGCAGGTCAGGAGAAGAGCCCAGCACCTGCCCCTCTCTCCAGCAGTGGTAATCTCATGTTCTTCACACCCATCTCAGCAACATGTGGGGGTGCGAGTCCTGACTTCTGAACCTTTGCTCTAGCAAATCACCTCCCACACAGGAGCTGAGAGGCATGAGTGCACACAGCTGCACAACCACAGACTTGTAGAGTATAAATTAAAGACAATCAATGATTGTATTTTTCCCCTTCCCCCAAGAAGAAGGAATCCTGCTCTCCCCACCCCATTTGCACAGCTCTCAGGTCCCCAGCAGAGCACAGCTGGGATGCGTTCTCACCTTCTTTAACCTTCTTCCTCAGCCTCGCAGCATTGCCGGGGCTGGATCAGCCACGTGCCTTGGAGCCTCGTCCTGTTTCCGTCACTGCGGTAATCTTAACTCAGGGCAGGAGAGATCTTGAGGTTGGAGAGATCACAGCCTGCAGACACACGTGGCTGTGGCATGGCTCTCGGGCCCAACCTCCTCTCGTTCTCTTGTTCCCTGTCTCATGTCCATCCACCCATGTATCTCCCCGCTGTGACCTGCCTGCAGAGGCTGTGCTGCCATTGAGTAGCTGTCAATCTTCTGAGCCCTTTCCATGGCTTTGCCTTTATAATGACAAAATTAGTTTTTCTCAGTGGGTTTCCTGCCCAGTAACAGACCAGATCTTTATTATTTATGCTTTCCAGGCAGGGCTCATTTCCCAGCACAGCAACTGATGCTGCCAACCTCCTTTCAATCGCAAAGCTCGGAGCTGCAAATCAAAGCAAAGCTGAGGAGGCCATGACAGAAAGACTACATAAGGTGCTTAGCTAGTGGCTGCACCAGCTCAGAGAACAGCAGCTTTACTTCTGCCTCCATCTAAACCGGCGGCACCCAGAGCCCAAGACCACGTCCAGGAATGACCCAGGCTCCCGAAGGCCACATCCTTCTGAGGGAATTAAGTTCTCATGTGCTCAGACACCTTCCTTTAAAAAGCAGGGCTGTAGAGTCTCACAGGAATTGTGTGCTTATTTCCTCCCAGGGTCCCAGGGTCCCAGTGTGGCAGGGGTTGGAAGCGATCTCTGGGGATCATCCAGCCCGAGCGCCCTGCTAAAGCAGAGGTACCCACAACAGGTTTTCCAGGTGATTTTGCTTTTTCTGCAGCTGTCTGCAGAAAGCCCCTGCTGTAGCTACAAACACATGTGCTTAATTCCTCAGGGGAAATGACTTCCAGGGGGTTAATCCAAAATGACACCCTTCCCTGGGGGTGGCATGTCGTGGTCAGAGCAGGCCATCCGGGGTGTAGGTTGGAAATCCTTCCCTGTTGTTAATATAGTTCTTGGGAGTCATTTTTAGAAGCATGTTGGTATCATTCCAGTTATGTGTCACAGAACAACTGGGAGAGATTATCAGACAGCAGAGCCCTGAAATCAAGGAGAATAAGCACAAAGCTCACATTGCAGGCAGGACCACAAGGTAAGTATCGTAGTGCTGGACAGCAACACAACCAGGAGCCAGTGCGGTGCCATTGTGACCGAGGCCAATGGTCTTCTGCGGCACGCGAAGGAGACTCTGACCAGCAGGTCAAGGCCAACACTCACTGTGCTGAGATTCTGGGGTTGTCTTTTACTTTCCTGCTCTGCAGTTTGTTTGCAACCTTTCAGAAGCCAGTCTTCACCTCTGTCCCTGAAAGAGTGACACTTTCCCTCTACTTGGAGCAGCATGAACATTTACAGAGCTTTTTTTTGGTGGCATTTCAAGGCAAAGTGAAGGGCCCTGCCTACGGGAAAGTGCTTTAAATCATCGATGCCATCATCTTGGGATTGACTGGACCTTTACATTAATGTGATTTAACATTATCTAAGTGGTTTCAGGTTGTCATTGATTCGCTCCTGGCAATACTTCTGGGGCTTGATTCTTCTCCTAGGTACTAGGAAGAAATCAGAAGGTAATGAAGTCAGCGGCGCTGCGTAACGCGTAAAATGGGCTGCAGAGCTGCAGCATCAGCAATTCCTTACACTGCAGCAGCATTAGCAAATACTCTGACAATGCCTCTCTGTGCTCTTGCAAGCTCCTGCAGAGTGTCAGGCTATGTTCAGCACTGCTCACAGTAGAATTCATTTTTTAATTGGATTTTTTTTCCTCCAAAGGAAAAGCATTTCTCCACTTATAACTAAGAAAAAACAGTGGGAGTTACAAGTTAAACTTGAGCGGTTGGAAGGGAACTTTAAAGGACATCTCGTCCGGCCCTCCCCTGCACTGAGCAGGAACATCTTCAGCTAAATCAAGTCACTCACAGCCCCAGCCAACCTGACCTGCAATGGTTCCAGGGGTGGGCCATCTACCACCTCTCTGGGAAACCAAAGCCAGGGGCTCATCATTCTCATTGTAAAAGAATTCTTCCTTCTCTCCAGTCTGCATCTCCCTTTTTTAGTTCAGATCCTCACCCCTTGTCCTGTCACAACAGGCCCTGCTCAAAAGTCTGTCCCCAGCTTTCTCATCAGCCCCTTTAAGCACTGAAAGGCCACCAGAAGGTCTCCTTGGCCCCTTCTCCAGGCTGAACACCTCCAACTCTCTCAGCCTGGCCTCCCGGCAGAGGCATTCCAGCCTTCCCATCATTGCTGTGGCCTCCCCTGGCCCAGCTCAAACTGGTTCATGTCCCTCCTGTGCTGAGGACTACACAGCTGGCTCAGGATTGCCAGCCAAAAAGGAGGTGGGAACCCAGACAGGGTATCCACAAAAGCAAGGCATGACAAAAGCCGCAAGCTGCAGGGAATGTCTCTGCCTCTTTCTTGTAGCAGGGGACTCTGCAAGGTGTGAGCAGGTAAATTTTCTGCTCAGCCAGGCAGCATAGCTGCAGCAGAAATTGAAAAATTATGAGATGAAGTTGAAAGACTTTGGAATATCAGAGAGGCTGAAAAGGAGATTGACTGGTGGAGCCAGGCTCTGCCTGCCCTAATGAAGAGTGAGCAAGGGGCAGCAGGTGTGGGTGGCACAAGAAGCAGGTGATCCCATGCCCTCTTGTCCCCAAGAAAGAGATACAGAGGGGGAGGAATGGAAACAGGTCCCTCTCTGGCCGGGCAGGAGAGGCAGGCGAGCCCCCTCCCAATCCCCCCAGTCTTCCCAGTTGCCCACAGACAGCAGGTATGAGGCCCTTGTAACAGGCAGGAGGAATGAGGACATGGGCAAACACTCATGCATGCAGCCACTCCAGGCCTGTCAGCCAGCCCCACGGCTCAGGACTAGTGTCAGCAGGACAAAACAGAGGTGGCAGTAGTAGGCGACTCCCTTCTCAGGGGAGCTGAGGGTCCCATCTGCAGGCCAGAGCCATCCCACAGGGAGGGCTACTGCTTGCCTGGGGCACGGGTTGGGGACATTGGTAGAGACTACCCAGTCTGCTGCGCCCATCAGACTGCTACCCACCACTGGTTATTCACACTGGGACTGATGAGGCAAAGGATAGGAGTATAAAAACAATGGGAAAAGATTCAGGGCTTTGGGGAGATTACTTGAGGGTTCGGGAGTGCAAGTGGTATTCTCAATCCTTCCAGTGACAGGTAGAGATACTGATGGAAGGAAAAAATTCCATGTGATTAACACATGGCTTAGAGCTTGGTGCTGCCAATAGAACTTTGGGGTTTTGGACTATGGGGAAGTTTTCTCAGCACCAGGTCTAGTGGTGGAGTTATCTGTCCCATAAGGTGAAAAGAATCCTTGCCCAGGAGTTGGCTGGGCTCACTGACAAGGCTTTAAACTAGCTGTGAGAGGGGACAGGGATGTGGCTGGCCTTGGCACTGAGAACCCTGGGTGAACAGCCCAGCACGTGAGCAGCAGGGGGCTGGCATTTTAGATCACCAGAAGGTCTGCCCCCTTCAAGGCTGAAAGCTACGTGCTCGACTCCATCCGACACGCTTATACACCAATGCAGGCAGCACGGGGACGAACAGGAGGAGTCAGCAATCCATGTGCAGTCATGGGGCCTGGTGGCAGTCACAGAGAAACAGTGGGACAGCTGCCATGGCTGGAGTGTGCTCATGGGTGGCTGTGTCCTGTTCAGAAGAGACAGCTCAGCAAGGCGAGGTGGGGGAGTTGCTCTTTATGTGAGGGAGCAACTAGAATGTCTTGAGTTGTGTCCAGGGGCGGGTGAGGAGCGAGGTAAGAGCTTGTGGGTGTGGATTAAGGGACAGGCTAGGACAGGTGATGCAGCTGTGGGTGTCCATTACAGGCCACCTGAGCAGGATGAGGAAGTCGATGAGGCCTTCTGCAGGCAGCTGACAGCAGCCTCCCAATCACACACCCTGCTCCTCCTGGGGGATTTAACCATCCAGGTATTTGCTGGAAGGGCTGCTCAGCAGCCAGCCACAGTCCAGGAGGTTCCTCCAGTGCATCGATTGTAACTTCTCTACTGAAGAGCCAGCTGGGAGGGGAGCACTGCTGGATCTTATCCTCACCAACAAGGAAGGTCTGGTTGAAGCAATGAAGGTTGAGGGCAGCCTTGGCCTTAGTGGTCACCAGACGGTGGAGTTTAAGATATTGCCTGGTAGGAGCAGGACATCAAGCAGGACTACAACCCTGGATTTCAGGAGGGCAAACTTTGGCCCTTTCAAGCTATTGCTGAGTGAAATCACACGGGACTGGCTACTAGAAGGCAGAGGAGCCCATGATAGTTAACATTTAAGGACCTCTTCTTCCAAGCTCAAGATCAGTGCAAGTGGGACATTGAGAAAGGGAGCCAGGAGACCTGCATGGCTAACTAAGGAACTGCTGAGCATGCTTAAGTGGAAGAAGAAGTCTACAGCTCATGGCAGGAGGGGCTGGCACCTGGGCTGTACAGGGCTGTTGTCAGAGAAACAACTAGGCCTCATTGGAACTCAACCTTGCAAGGGAGGTCAAGGATAACAAAAATCCATTCAATTATCCATTCATTGCAGGAAAAGCTAACATCACCCTGCTGAGTGAGGAGGGTGCTGTGGTGACAGAGGACACAAAGAAGGCAGAGTTACTAAACCCCTTCTTCATCTCTGTCTATGCTGCTGGAGACTCCTCAGGAGCCTCTGGCACCTGAGGCACCAGAGGAAAGCATGACAAAGGAGTCTGCTCTGGTTGATGAGGACTGGGTTAAGGAACAGTTGAGTAATCTGCACATCCATAAGTCCATGGGTCCCGATGGCATCACCCACGGGTGCTGAGGGAGCTGGCACAGGGCATTGCCAGAGCACTCTCCACCATCTTCAGTAAGTCATGGACCATAGGAGAGGTGCCTGGGGACTGGAGGAGAGCAAACATCACTCCAATCTTCAAAAAGGGTAAGAAGGAGGACCCAGGTAACTATAGACCTGTCAGCCTCACCTC
>WBNM01030236.1:0-23946 GCA_013399055.1 Ramphastos sulfuratus
TGTCAATAGTCCCTCCCCATCTTTGTATTTATTTAATATCTGATACCTACATTTAATGCTCTCAGTGTTTACCTCAAATAGAACCTCTAAGAATATTTCCTTATGCAAAGATGTCTTTAAGAAACCAGAATTCCCATTATTCCCTACTTCCACTGTGTAGAAGCTGTTAGGTTCATTCACAATTTCAGTTATTTTTAAGATTGCAACAACTTCTTACTTCTTCTGTGTTGTGGATCCAGTTTCTCACATGTTAACTGGCAGTGACTGGCCTGAGACTTCTTTAGAGCTGTAGTGTTTCCAGTTGTTACAAATGACACTCATTGGGAACACTGCATCAGATCTCTAACTTACTGCAGGAACAAAATGGCTCTTAATAGTGTGCCAGCATGAGGAGGAAGGTTGTAATTTAGAGACCAAAAAGAGAACTAAGAGGTGTTAATTATCTCATCCCTTTGTCCATTTGTCAGCTTTTAACTGGCCATTATAGTTTTAATGTACCAAAGAACTCTGTCCCCTCTCCATTTTGTTACCTAATGCCAATTCCTTGGTGTGGCTGTGATATTTGCCATAGGATAACTTTGGAACTGTTCCCTGTGGAAGAACTCAAGGTAATTTTTTTTTTCCAGTTTTGTAAATCAAGATGGTATAATCCAAATGAGATATCTTGTTAAAAAGATATGTAAAAAAAAAAAAGTCCTTGACTATCATAAAGCTGTTTATCTTGTATTTTGCCCTTGTACCACGTTGTTATACAAAGTGAAAATGAATGATTTTTTGTTTGTTAAAGTCAAACCAATTGTTACTATTTTAAGTGACAATTATTTCTTTTTGTGACAAACAGCAATAATGGGAGACAGCATCTTTGGCCCTGTCTTTCTGAAGCAGCTTTGTGTGATTCAGCTTCAATACATTTATTTCTTTTAACTAATGTAGCCCTTAATCTGCTGTCTCAGTACCTAGGTTCTCTGTCTATTCTCATTTTTCATGGCAGGAACATTAATCTAGAGCTATGTGAGGGAGTTATAATGTCAGAAAAGTAGCATCAGAAGTGTGTACTTAGATCTTCTAATGTAAACTCCATGTGAAAGTCAAAAGTAAGCTTCTGCCCCAGCACTTTACAGACCAACCTGAAATGTCCTTTAGTCCACTCATAAAATTGATAGTCTTGTGAGGAGAATGAAGAGAGGACATTGCTGATGTTAGTATGTGTTACTAAGAAGATCACAATTACTTCTTTTGGAGGAATACAAACAGGAATTTATATATTCAAGGTGAGGCTCCACAGGGCTCTGGGCAACCTGATGTAGTTGAGGATGTCCCTGCTGACTGCAGAAGTGAGTTGGAGTTGATGACCTTTAGAGGTCTCTTCCAATCCAGACCATTCTATGACTATGATTCTGTGTGGCAGTGGCACTGGGGATTACAGATGGAGAAGTAAACACAAGTCAGAGCAGACCCAGCTGAAACCCAAGCAGGTTTTCAGCTAACTGGTGCTGTGTTTAACTGTGGATTAAGAGTACAGTTAGTGATTTTGCTCCACTTGATGGATGTTTCACATCCAGTTTCCTTGCCACCTGGCTTTCTGTCTGACCTCTCCTTGGTAGCACTAAATCTATGTCAACTTCCAACCTCTAGTTTAGTGTCATGTGAGGTACTTACTGTGACCTTATATACCTTGATATAATTTGGACATGAACCAATAAGATGTAACAGTGAAAAATGGTTTCTGTTATAAGGGTCTAGGGAGAGAGTTGAAAACTGAAGCTTGTCAAAACGTGTTCACCTTCTGTTCTTTGTTGGTTATTGTCCTGCCCTGGAGTGTGAATTGATCTAAGCATCACAGCAAACCTAAAGAGGCACAATTACAGCAAGCTTCTATGCAAAGCATGGCAAACAATAGAGGTTTGTAGTTCATTCCCTATCCCATTTTCCTAATCTTTGCAGTGGTCTGCCTCCACCTGCCTCTGGAGTACTGAACTTCACATTGCTATTTACAAATAGATATCACTTCTTCAAGGAAATGAACATAATGGCAATGTAGTTAAGATTCTCACAAAGGCAGCAATTTCAGCAACAAAGTATCTGTGCCTTTTATTAGAAAAAAGGTTATCACTTGTGTGCAAAGAGTCTGGAGCCTCCATTCAGGAACACATTTGTCTGCTTGCCTGCAGGTCAGCCAACAGGCATGCAGAGGTCAGTGCATCTATTCAGTGCTTAAACAGGATCAGAACAATGCTGTTAAGAGAAACAGCAGTGGAGTTCATAAATTCTGATCACTTAAATCTGTTTAAGATTGTAATTTTACTTCAATGGACTCCTAGCATTAACCTGCTTTAGCTTTGTTGTGTAAGCCTGGCAGCTCCAGAACCAAATGTCTGAGAGCCATGTGGCAATGCCAAGGCAGCACCCAAGTGGGAGAAAGAGTGGTTCAGTAGGGAGGCCTCCACAGCCAGGAGAGGGGAAAGGAGGCATTTGGAAGAAGGAAAACATTATCTTGCCCTCTGTTCTAATGCACAGATCCAAAATACAGTTCGTTGAAGGTGTTCGAGACAGCCCTTGTGACAGATCATGCTGGGGCTGACTCTGGGAGTTTTCCAGTGACAATGTTCTGTATTTCAGCACAACCTGGAGAATGCTCTCTTGTTGGCAGGGAGGCATGCACAGTCTTAAACACTCTGGTATTTCTATCCTTAAGGATTAAGGGATAGATGTGTAGGCCTGCCCGGAAGATTAGTGTGGAATTAGTGTGTGACATATGTATGACACATTAATCAGTGCAACTTTGAGGTTTAATTTCATAAACTACTGATCATCAGCTTCATCAGGTTGTAATACTGCATCCTCATGTTGCACAGCATCATAAGCTAACTGCCTTTGTGCATTCCATTTAATGGATTAAATGACAAACAGTGTGATTTTTCTAGATAAATTTTTTGATGGCAGTAAAGAACCAAATTCTCTATGAAGAAATTTCTCTTGTGAGCGGAGTGCAGATAGCCTTGCTCATAAAAGCTTGCCATGTAAATATGGATGAAAGGACACTGGTTTATTGCAGAAGGCTTGGGAGGAGGAGTTCCCTGCTTCCTTGTTTCATTAGCAAGAGCTAGAGTAGCACTGAATCCTGTGCCACAAGGAAGTTATTTCTGCCATTGCAGAGTTCTCTTGCCTTACAGAGACAAGGTCTCAATCTACCGCAGTAAAAATGTGAGACTACACCTGGGATACTGTGTCCAGTTTTGGATTCCCAAAATCAAGATAGACAGGGATCTGCTGGAGTCCAAGGGAGAGCCACGAGGATGGTAACAGGTTGCCCAGGGAGGTTGTGGCTGCTCCCTCCCTGGAGGTGTTCAAGGCCAGGTTGGATGAGGCCTTGAGTGACCTGTGCTAGTGGAAGGTGTCCCTGTCTATGGTAGGGAGTTGGAACTGGATGATCCTTGAAGTCCCTTCCAACCTTACCATTCTATGATTCTATGATTGGGGGACAGGAGCACCTGCCCTGTGAAGAGAGACTGAAAGACCTGGGGCTGTTTAGTCTGGAGAAGACTGAGAGGAGATCTCAGCAATGTCTACACATATTTGGGGGTTGGGTGTCGAGTGGAGGGAGCCAATCTCTTTTTGGTGGTGCACAGTAGTAAGATAAGGAACAACAGGTACAAACTTGAACATAGCAGATTTCACCTCAACATGAGGAGAAATTTCTTTACAGTGAAGGTGACAGAGCACTGGAACAGGCTGCCCAGGGGGGTTGTGGAGTTTCCTTCTCTGAAGACTTTCAAAACCCAGCTGGTTGCATTCCTGTTTGGACTACTGCAGGTGATCCTGCTTTTGGCAGGGAGGTTGGACTTGATGATCTCTGGAGGTCCTTTCCAACCTCTAACATTCTGTGATTCTGTGGATGTGTGTACCCTGCTGTCATGGAAGCAATGTGTTGCATTTTTGAAACATGCAAGCCTAAACACATTTTGATGAGTATGACTCCATCCCATATACTGCAGTCTTAATGCAAAATATTGCACAGGCTTACAATTTTAACCTGAAGTTATAAATGCAATGAGGGAGGGAGGGAAGTTTAAACTTTAAGGATAAGTTAGTGGTCAAGTAAAAAATATCCTGAGCTACTCATGAAGTGAAGATTATTCTAAGTAGAACAAGAGAACTAAATGATACTACTTCTTTCTTTTAAAGTTGTTTTAAATATATATATCTATACACACACAGCTGCAGAATTCGAGCTGTCTTTAATGAGCACTTGTGATCTAACTGAAAACCAGGCAGAGAAACACTGACTTCAAGGAGGATGGCAGAGAGCAAAGTATGGTCTTTCACTGAGTGACTAAAGGTATTTAGGATGTCTAAAAGGTAGACCAAACTATTAGTGGGAGCTTACTTTGGGACACAGAACAATTGGTAATGGTCAGAGATCAGTCCCCATAGGCCTGACTCCTCCTGTGAAGACACTTTGCTGATGTGCTTTATGTAAGCAGCAGCCCCTGTGTTTTGGAACATGCCACCCATGGGTTTGGTATGGAACAGTGCTATGGCTTTGATTTGCATCTTCTCTCCAGCTGAAGAAAAGTAAGGAGCAAGGAAAGATGTAAGAAACCAAAAATGCCCCAGATGAAATGCCTGATCAGAACACAGGTTAAGTAATCTGATATTCTGCTAACGTAGAAATAAGGCTGCTCTGCAGTTCCCCATGGGTGCTGTGCCATACAGATGAGAAACCAAGTGATTGCCTAATTCTCTATGGGAGTAAAATCGACTTAGATAGTGACAGGAGTGAGAGATGGAGTGCCCTTGAAGAAATTATTCAAGATGTTATGCACCTTTGGTGTTACTTTAAAGGAGTCTAAAAACAAATGCACTTCTGTGGTGAGAAGGAATTGGGAGATGTGTTTTTGCTGCACTTTGAGCACATTTGAAATAGTGGCTTTGGAGCTGCTTTTTTTTTGACATGACTGAGATTTGGTAAATGTGATCTGATGCACATGGAAATCATCACAGCAAAATCTCTGGAGAAGTTTAAATGTCGTACAGAGGGAAAATCAGAATGCACAAGAATTTCTAAATGTTTAAATACATGAGTAAATATAACCTCATCTGGTGGTTTGGCACCACACAGAATTTGGGCTTTACCCCCCAAAGGTAAATGCTTATTCAGAATTTGGGAGTAAAATGAAATTATTATTGACAAAAGTAGACTAAATATAAAAGGTAATATAAAAGGCAGGGGGTTGGAACTAGCTGATCCTTGAGGTCCCTTCCAACCTTACCATTCTATGATAATATGTACATACATGCTTATTCAACTAGACAGTAGCACCACTATGCCCCTGGACACCCCATGGGACAAAGCCCAGGGGCTGTTACCAGCTGACACAACATTATCTCTCCCCACTCCCAGTCAGTGTTCTTACCAATAACCCAAACAGTGACTGGTGCAGAGGAGAAAAACAAAGTTCAGAGGAGGACAGAAGGAAAACAGGAGAAAGAAGGAGAGACACACTGCAACTCCAAACTGCACAGATTTTGTTAGACCAAGGGAATGGGATAAACATATCTCATCTTTCTGTTCTTGAGAGTCCATCCCCCTGGACTCTTTTGAATTCTCTAGAAAACTTTTATTTACAATTTAGGACCTTAGTCCTAAAACTGTAACACCTCACAGTTTGTAGAGGTTGCAATTATTTGTGTGTATTGATGTGTTCAGGAATAGTGTGTATGTTAGCCATTGACACTACACAACAGCCAGGAAAACAACAAGTTGCAATGTGCTCCGTTTTATGGTGTAAAGAGGAAGAGATCTACCTGTTACCAACTATTAATATTCTTACGATACAGTGCTGAAATACAGAACTGTGTAGATCAAATGCATGCACTACTTTATGCATTTTATTATAAATGTTTTAGTGTACAGTTTAGAGATATTGCCCCCCTCAAAATGAAGCATGTCCACAGGCAATAGAAACACATGGTAAGGGAGAAAAAATATGGACACAGCCTCCATCAGCTCTTGTCTTTTCCCTCTTTCAAATAAGTCNAGAAAATAATTCTGAACTTTATATCTGTGCCATTCAGATGGCAAATGCTCATAAACACCCTTTAAATGCTCCCATTGCTTAATGAAGATGCTTCTTGGTGCTCCAGCTGCCAGTGCAGCAAGGGATTGTGAGCAGGAGAGAATCAGGCCAGTCTTTGGGATTGCACTGAACTGAATTCTGACCTATGATACAAGCTGAACCTGCAAAGGACTCTTACTCTAGGGATTGCTGGACTAGATGATCTCCAGAGGCCCCTTCCACCCCCTACCATTCTATGGTTCTACAAACACTCTGTCTAAACAAGCACAGTTACTTTGCTAAGACTATTAAAGCTGTAAGGATGTTTGTTTTCATTATTCAGCACTGCGGTTTCTGAGTCAGCTTGACAGACATGCACCAACGTGAGAATTGCAAGAGCTGTTCTATTTCATCCTGCTTGCAGGGTGCTTTGCACCTCTTTTTACTGTGCCTTCTGATGCTAGCAAAAAGATGTAGCTCTTTCTAGGTTTCAGATTGTATCCAGTTGTGAGGTTGATGACTGGGTTTTTGTTTGGGGCCTTCCCTTGTTTTCCCTCTTCACTTATCTCTTTTCCCTTATTTCTGTCACAGCACCATGACCTCTTTTATTGAATCACAGAATGGGAAGGTTGGAAGGGACCTCAAAGCTCATCCAGTTCCAACCCCCTGCCATAGGCAGGGACACCTCCCACTAGCACAGGTCACTCAAGGCCTTGTCCAGCCTGGCTTTGAACACCTCCAGTGAGGGAGCAGCCACAACCTCCCTGGGCAGCCTGTGCCAGTGTCTCACCAGGTAAAATATTATAGGACTGTCTACTGGATGGACCTTGAGTTTAAATCCACACACTTCTCCCATCTCACTCTCCTTGTTCAGGTGTTACAAGGGTTCCTAGTGAAAGGGCATCAGGTTCTTTCCTGGTCATCTGTAAATCATAGTGTCAATGTATCAAGAGATTAAAGCACCTAATGCTTGCTGCTCTAACCTGTCTGTAATGAACCTGACTCCTTTCTGAATTGCAGCACTGTGCAGCCTTCAGCTTTGCACGTGCCGAGATTAAGGGAGGAGAAGAACTTGTGGTAGATTGGCTTAATTCTGGTTGTGTGACAGATGTGTGGATCAGAATAGAAACAAGGACTGTTAGGGCTGTGTAGTACGGAGGTGTATTTGTGGATGGAGTGCAAGAGATGTGGTCAGAGAGCCTTGTTAAATGCTTTTATGGCACACTAAACAACTTCACGAATACTACTGCTGCACGTTTTGAAATCCACTTCTGTTTCCTAACTGTGTTCTTGGGAGGTGGGAAGGTAACACAGCAACTACTTAGCTTGGATCAATCATGTGTGTGTAGAACATATGAAAAGAATATCCTAAACCAATCAGTAATCAGATTGTTGTGTGGAAATCTTGTAATTACAGCAAGATGATCTAATAATGGGAAACTTCTTTCCAAGCTGGCTTAGTTTTTTTAAAATTTAACTTATTTTCCTTGGTGGCTGAAGAAAATTAATGTAACAAACTCTGTAAGGAGATTTCAGTGGTTCCTGATGCACTCCAGCAGAACAATTTTCATCAGAACAACAACAAAAAAAGTGCCCTGGTGTCTAAGGGCTGCTCCTCTGCCAAATGAAAACAGCCATTTATAGAGCATGGAGCTATTAGGGCTCTTTCTAAACTGCAAAATATAACAGGAAAAGAATATACTATCAAGAAGCTTCAGGCATTGTTGTTGTTTCTCCAGTGATAAACAGGCAAAAAAGATTTCAGAAAGGACTGTTGTAGTGAGGCACAGACATTCATGGCAGTGTCAGTGAACGGAGCTTTATGTGTTCTCTAGCCCTGTTAGGAATGGTCAGACTGCTGTGGGTGCCAGGCTCTGGTGCCTTCTGCTGGGTTTAATTATTTTGCCTGATTTTATGACTAAGTGACATTGAACATTATCTTCCAGTCACAGAGATGCTTCTTAACTGTATCAGCAGTGCTTAACAGCTTGAAAGACTCCCAACAGCTTCATAGGACATATGCCTCGTTTTTGTGCAAAACTAGGGTTTATTGACATAAAAATCCTAAGTATTGTGGTCTAATTTTAACTCTAGCACATGGGAATGCCCTGGTCAGTGATTACAGTGGGTTTGCATCTGTTTTACTTCAGGCCTGAAGTGATCACATTACTGTTGCTGCTCCCAAACATTCATCTTATTTTGTTTCTTATGTGTTGTAATGAAATGGATTACTTTCCCCAAATCATCCTGCAGTTTCATCCTGAACTCCAAGGTCTTAGGAAATTTAGGCATTTAGCTCCAAAGACAGAATTGCTTGTCTGCCAAGTCACTTCCTTGAGATTAAAAGATGCTGTCACTTAATTGAAATAAATTACCATTTAAGAATCGCTAACCAAAGACTCAATAGAATGATTTCTAGGATTAGCAATCTTTTGAATGTGACAGTACAGCACTGAACAAAATCTATAGCTATTTTATAGCCCCAGATAAATGAGACTATTGAAGAGTTTTTGTGCTTTGCTCATACTTCATTGTGTTTCCACGGCCTACTTTTGAACTTATATTAATGTAGTTAGAACAAAGTCCTCTGATGATGATAGTGAAATCACTGTAGCAAATAACTGCTGCAGGGAAGAGGAGGATCAGGCATGTATGACTAATATCAAAATAATTCCTCATGAAACTACTTTTACAAGGCACTACTGAAAACCATAACTTAAAAATTAGGCCACAAGACTTGCAGAAATGCTGCCATAAATGGACATCCTCATTAGCATTGGTAGTGTTAATGGCTACCACCCACTGCCCACTTTATGTGTATGCAGTCATGGATCTGATTAGAGTTATGGGTTTAGTATCTTTTAGTCAAGCTAAATGTAAGTGAAATTAAATATCCTCTTCCTAGTTTTTGTGAAGCCAGAAACTAAGCCCCACTCAGCTGCTTGCTTACTTCCCCCAGATGGGATAGGAGAGAGAATCAGGGAAAAAAGAAAAAATCCTTGGGTTGAGATAATGACAGTTTAATAGGTAAAGCAAAACCCATGTGTAAGCAAACCAAGGAATTAGTTCACCACTTCTCATAGGCATGCAAGTGTTCAGACATCTTCAGGAAAGCAGGGCTCCACCACGTGTTCATGGTTTGTCATGTTTGGGTAAGATCCTGAGGTCTGCCTGTCTCAGAGCCCAGCACTCACACTGGAACTCTTTGGCAAAATTGACATTGTCCTCTCTGTTCCTGGGCCACGATAAGGGCTTGTCCTGACTGACCTTCAGAAAGTTAAAACAGGTAGATGGTTTAATTTATTAAAGCAACAGATACAACAGCTTCAGAATTGCTGGTGCTAAAGGGACTAACTGCAAGGTGATCTCAGGTTAATAAATCCTGGGTAATATCTGACACAGCTCTATTCTATATTAGAGCAGTAGCACTAATATAAAATAGAAAGCACAGCAAAAGTTAAGCTGTGTATTGAAGGTGCATTTCTTACAAGGAGGGTGTCCCTGTCTTGGGTGGAGGAAGAGAAGCACATCCCATCAACTGTCCTCATCTCTGTCTTTCCCTCCCATCTGCTGCTGCATGTCTTGATGTTGGCCCTGCACATCTTGCTGTTGGTGCTGGTGCCCTTGCACACTGAAAGATGTTTTGTCAGTTTTATGCTGTAGCCCTGACTGTCTCTGCCTTCCAGGTGACATTTAGCATGATTTGGGAGGAGAGCTGAGTAACACAGTCATATATATTTAGCATGTACTCAGTCTGGCTCATTAGCATACCAAGAGGTATCAACTTTAATATTAAAATTGCAGATAATTAGGCAAAAGTCTTCACTCAGGCACCCTGTCCCTCAAAATCTGTTTTGAAGTTTAGTGTTTATGCCATTTGAGCCTTGCTTCATTGGTTTTAGCCAAAACAGGGCCAGCCTACCTTCACAGAACTCCATCCTTCAGCTCTTCTGCAGAGCTGCTTTGTGGATCTTCAGTTAACACAAACACCTGCTGATTGTAAATGACCTGGATTCCAAAGTGTTCTAAATCAACTTGCCTTCCTGTCCCAGGGTAAGCTGGGCAGTTATGCCACAAGGTTACCTGGGAAGAGAGATGCTATCATTCCAAATGCCCCCATCTCCCCCCCTTTCCTTCTTTTGGGTAGCTGGAGTCAGCTGTCCTGTCTGTGTCCCCTCCCAGCTTCTCATGCACCCATGCCTATTTGCTGGTGGGGTTGTATGAGAAGCAGAAAAGGGCCTGTAAAAGGGCTGTGTAAGCACTGCTCAGCAATAATGCCTGAATTGTCAACACTGTTTCTAACATAAATCCAAACCATAGCCATGTGCTAGCTACTATGCAGAAAATTAACTCGATCCCAGCCAAAGCCAGCACAACAGTGATACTTGGACATGGTAGGAGCTTAGCTGGATGCCTCGTAAAGCCAGCTGATCATTATGTTATTATTGCAGTAGCTTTTGATTACAGTTGTAAGCTGAAGCATGTGTGTGAACACTCAACCCAAAAAATAGGACAGGGAGAATGGAAGATCAGCAAACAATGTGAGTACAACCTTAGTAGATGCACAGATGTCTTTTGTTATAAAACACACCGGGGAGGCAGCTTGCAGCACAGCCAGCCCAGCTACAGCCTTACTGCAGAACAGATTTCTTGTGTCTTCTCTGCATGAACCACCCACCCACCTGCTTGCCCCTGATTTCAGGGTAAGCTGATGTAACTCACTGGTCAGGAGGAAAAAGAAGAAAATCACCTGTGTACTTTTATAGTTTGAGTCCATTGAGTGTGGGCTCAGAATGTGTGGCAGGAAAGTCAGGGCTTCTTGCTCTTGTCAGCAGCAAGGTGTTAGTTCAGCTTCAGTCACTGGAATAAGCTGTACCCTCAGCTGCATTAAGCTTTAAGTCTTTTTCTACTTGCTGTAACTTCAGGACTTCAAAAAGCAGCAAGAGGCCTGCCTTCATATAAGGTAACTTTTGCCCTAAAAAGGAATATTTCTCCCTGTGGGTGAGCATGGGGATTTAGACTGTTCTCAGAGGAGACCTTAGTGACCTGAAAAACTCTGTCTAGTGTGCCCTTCTGAGGACCCCCTCACAGTGGCTTTATTAGAGGTCTTGTGCTTTTAAGAAGAATCTTGACAGGCATGAGACACTGAAGTAGTAGAGGGTAATAGACCCAGGAGAGGAGAAACATAGAAGCCACTACCTGAGTGTTTATGAAACAAGGACAAGCAGAGAAGGTGACAGTATTGTGTGTTTCCCATGGAGGTGACACCTGTTTCTTGCCCAGCCTGGGCAGGCTGTCCCAGTCCGTCTCACTACTTGTACACCTCCAGTGTGTACAAAGAAGACAGGGTGGTAGGTCTGACAGTAAGATTCAGTCTTACCAGTCTGTCAGGTTCCTTAGGCTGCTCAGTATATCCTCACAGCATTTACTGTTCAGCAAGCATAATATTTTTGTTTCATTTCCCCTTACATTCTGTGATGGTTTAATGCGAGGGCTAAGCTGCCTGCTCCCCCAACACAAAAGTGAGGGGAAGAGTAACACATTACACAACTCAGGGCTGAGATGGAGAGAAGAGTTTAATATAACATAAGCACAATACTTAATTACCTTAGTTAGTAATCTAATAATGCAATGCATGATTACCTTAGCTAAGCTATTTGCAGAAGAAGCACAGTGAAATACAGGGGGGGAAAAACAGCATAAAAAAAGAAAACCAAAGCCAGCCCCAATGTGGCTCCCACCCATTTTGCCACCATGCCTGCAGAAAAAGCCAACACCCAAGAACCCAGAAGCAGCAGCTGGAACAGGAAGCCTCCCATGCTGCAATCTGAACTTCAAGCTCTGTAATACTTTGCTCTAGCACTTTCATTTTTGAAGCTGGCATGACTGCAGCGTGGTAGGAATAACAGCAGCAGGTTCAACTCAATCCATGACACATTCCTTGTTTTGTTGTACCAGAAAAGAGACTTAGCAGAGACTTTGACCAGTAGCAGTGGATTTACTGATTTGGGTGCATCTGATCTTTCCAGTGTTTACTGACTGTTCAGAAACAATGCCACGGAGGAGACTGAAATGGAATTTTTTGGTACCTCGAGCAATTCAGAGTGCAGGCTCCTGATGAGAAAACATCATATTTAGAAAGGAGGAGCTTAAAAATGCACAGTACAGACCTTTACCTTCTGATCTATGAATAACTGGTAGCAGAAGTAAACTTTTCTTGTGTGTGCACACAGGAATTAACTTTGGCAGAGATAAATCACTACCATTAGCAAAAAAAAAAGTTAGAAATTGTAGAAACTCATCTTTCAGTCTGCTGTTGCGTCCTGATGACAATATTTGGCCTAGCAATGAGTTGGGACCCTACACATAACTTTGAAATGTGAATGCACCATATTAGCAACAAAGGTCTGGATTTTAGCCAATTCTCAGTCTATATACAATTAAAATGCATGGCCTAATGACAAACTGCAGGTGAATATGAGAGTCAGGAATGCATTAATATGCTCTGTCTTGCAGGGGAGTGCATACACTGCAGGTCAAATTTTGATGTTGGGCTTACCACAGTCTCCTGCTGCCCCTCTGCAGACTGCCTATAGTCCTTGCTTATCCTTTGATTAATTTTTAAAAGTATTAATTTTTAAACTCATGCTACCTGCATGAGGTGTGTAATCAGAAGCTGGTTATTCTTTCATGCTCTTCTGGGTTTGCAGTGTTTGCTGAACACTGGGTGGAGAGGTGGGGAAGAATTGTACAGAAGCTATTACAGCTTCTGTGTGCTGCTGCTGCTCTCTGCTGAAGTATGGGTCTGTGGACAATCCTAACGGTCCTTGTACTGCAGTAGCTTTGTACCACTGTGCTTATGCAAGGGCTTGTATCCCTTTCTCTTCCTGGTCTGTGGGGTAAGACAAAGATGAGGAAGAAAAGAGGAGATACCTAGTGTGAGATACTTAGTCTCTTGAAGCTTCTATGTTATTTTCCATGGGTAGTTTATCAGTCAAATTAATGCAGGTATGTTACACTCAACACAGATAGGTTACACTCAAGACAGCCAACCATGTCCTGGGCTGGAGCAAGAGCAGTGTGGGCAGCAGGGCAAGGGAGGGGATTCTGCCCCTTTGCTCTCCTCAGACCCCACCTGCAGTCCTGTGTGCAGTTCTGGAGGCCCCAACACAAGAAGGACATGGAAGTGTTGGAGCAGGTCCAGAGGAGGCCACGAAGGTGCTCAGGGGGCTGCAGCAGCTCTGCTGTGAGGACAGGCTGAGAGAGTTGGGGCTGTGCAGCCTGGAGAAGAGAAGGCTTCCAGGAGACCTTAGAGTAGCCTTCCAGGATCTGAAGGGGGCTCCAGGAAGGCTGGGGAGGGACTATTGACAAGGGCTTGCAATGACAGGATGAGTAGTAATGGGTTTGAACTGGCAGAGGGGAGATTGAAACTGGCTGTTAGGAGGAAGTTGTTTGCAGTGAGGGTGGTGAGACACTGGCACAGGTTGCCCAGGAAGGTTGTGGCTGCTCCCTCCCTGGAGGTGTTCAGGGCCAGGTTGGAGGAGGCCTTGAGTGACCTGTGCTAGTGGGAGGTGTCCCTGCCTATGGTGGGGGATTGGAACTGGATGAGCTTTGAGGTCCCTTCCAACCTAAACCATTCTATGACTCTTAAGAGTATATTAGCATTAATATCAGGAATATCTGGGACTAACATCATTAGGGGTTGCATAAGATGACCTTTGGGGGTCCCTTCCAACCCAATGCAATCCGTGAACCTCATTCATGTTTATTGAAACCAAAGCAAACCAAAACAAACCCAAAACCAAACAACCAAAAACCCCAGAACACCACCAGAACCCCCCCCAACAAAACAAACAAAAAAAACCCCTGAACAACAACAAAAACACACACACAGAAACAAACCCCCAACCCACACAAACAGAAAGGATCATGTTAATAGTACTCTATAAAGCAGAGGGACAGAATGGCCTGGCCTGTATTTCACCTCCTTATGCTAAAATAAATAAATAAATAATTCAAATGCAACTTTTCTTAAAAATACATTCTCCATCCTGATACTGCAGTGTGTTGGACTACTTCCTTTCTGTTTGAAAGCCAACATTTGAGAATGCTAGATCTGAAAAAGCCTTATGTAAACCACACTGAATAACAGAGCCTGCAATAATGAGGCAACACACATTATGTTCTCCCAAGTGAAAAGGATACTGAATGCGTAGTAGAAAAATGTTCCCTGTCTGTTAGAAATCTAAATTAGCAGTGTGGCAAGGCTGTCTTGTGAAACTATTTCATCAGTTCTCTGCATCATGGAGATGATTTCTCAGAGGGTGTTTGCTGCATGTACATCTGCTGCAGTAGCATGCCCAGCCTCTTATTTAAGATGTTAGGTTGTACCCTTTGAAGAGGGTTGCTGATAGGGAGTAGAAGTGCAGGGCAGTAGTGCTGATAAGGTACCTCTCAGGTTAGACCTGAGCCCAAGCTCAGGTTAGTGGAGCTGGGATGCACAGGAGCCTGTTGAATACACATGGAAGCATATAGAAGCTGTATAGGCAGGCACTTCTGTCACTCTTTAGCAGAAAAGATGATCATGTTTATTTCTAACTGGGCTCTGTAAGTAAGCTTGTCCCCTGGGGTAGGAATATGCAGGAGGCATGAATGGGGAAAGATTTCCAGCACAGTGTGAAGGAGAAGGATTGGAGTAAAAATAATTAAGGTGTCTCTAGACAGAAGCAGTGTTAGGGTTAGGGAGTACTCAGGGAAGAGATGAGCACTCCACCTTCATGCGCACACAACTGTCACCTACTATTTCCCTGCCTATTTTAATCAGATGGTAGGAAATAAAAAGAATTTATTTGGTTACCTAGAGGAAGTCATTCCAATGAGATCTGTCCTTAGAGGACAATGGCTCCCAGTGACAATTCAGATGAAAAGTATTTTAGCTCAGATCCACTCAGTGCCATTCTTGCTTGTCAGGATTGTTTCGGGTCCCCTTACCTTTTCTATTTTTACCATGGCTTCTTTCACATTCATTTTGCTACCCTAAACTTAATCTTCCAAACCTGTTTTTCACCTTCTAGATCTAGGGTATAGTACTTCCTGAAAGATGTGGTTGTGTTGCTGCAATGCATGAATTCTGTTTAAATGTTTCTCTTCTCCTAACCTGCATTAATTCCAGTATGAAATGCTGTGCACTGTACAGCTGGAGAGTGAAGTGGTGGGGAGCAAAGGTTTTGGTTCCACAAGGTGTAGCATGTGTTGGCAGCTTCTGGGGCTGGTCCCAATCCAAGGAACAGTCCTGAGAATGAATGGATGTTAAGAATGTTTATTCTAAATCAAATCCCACTTTTCTGCTCTGTTTACCAAGATTAGCAGATGCCTTCTTTCCAGGAATATAGCCTAGACAATCTGGTGTTTTCTAGGGGAAGTTGTAATTAACGTTAAGTTATAAATACCTTAAATGATTATAGTATTTCAATATTTTGTTTGAGTGATTGCATGGAAAATGACTGTCATTGCTTTTTGCCTAGCTTTTTCCAAACTCTTGACATGAAAAGAATTACTTTGGACCTAAGCAAAAGGTGACACATCCCATGGTTGTGGATGAAATACTGTCATATTGTATTTTTCCTCACCTGTTTGAAGTTGCTGGGTGAGCATCAACATGTAAAAAATAAAGAAAAGAAAGAAAGAAGACAGATAATCACTTGCTTGGCTAAATGATGTTGAAAAAAATGAAAAACTTTTAACTAGACAAATTGGAATTCATCTAGTTAGAAAAGCTGAAGCAAAACAGTCTGATGTTAGTACAAAGAAAACAACAGATGATACCAATTGTCCAGCTACCCACAGCAATTTGTAAATAATGATCTTTATGCTAGCAGGGAAAGAATCATGACAGCAATGTTGTTTTAGAAAGGAAAACAAACCCCAATATTTAAAATAAAATCTCACATGGGAGTCACAGATCATGCTGCTGTTTTGTGAAAATGAACAGTGCAATTCTTTCTCAAGCATGTTAAATATGCTCCTACTGCTGTCTTAAATGCTAACCAAAGTCATCTTCAGCTTTCCCAGTGCAAAGCGACTCTTGCTGGTAGTGGAAAGGTGTGATAGAAACCTTAGCCCAGAAACCTTGCAGGTTTTCATTGCTTAGCTTTATCTCAAGAGTGGGGTGAAAACTATTTTTTTTCAGAGTTAATGGGTGCTGCTCAAAATTTTCCAGACCTTGTTGCATGAATACTGGAATTATTGCTGGTTTAGCTAGAATAAGTGCTGCATTAGAGTCTACTGTGACTGGACATGGTGTTGAGAGACTGATTTTGCCATTCTTGCCTTGCTTCAGCTCTGGTGGCTGCTTGCTGTTGAAATATCACAAACCCATTTTGATTGAAAATGACCTGTGGGGATCATCTGGTCCAATATACTGCTCAAAGTAGAGCTGATCCTGAAGGTATATCAGGTTGCAGATTGATATCTCCCAGGCTCTCCAGTTAATCTGTTCCAGTGCTTGTTCACTCAGTTTGCCCTTTTCCCTCTGAAATCTAACCAGAATTTGTCTTGCTGTAACTTAAGACTGTGAATTCTTGTTCTTTCATCGGGCATCTGAGAGGAGTGGCTCCATCTGTATTCCCTCTCTTAGGGGCTAGAAGACTGCAGTTAGAGATCCTGGGAGCCTTTGCCTCCTGAGGCTGAAGGAAGTCAGCTTCCTCAGCTGTTCCTCAGGCATCATGTGCTCCATCACCATTTTGCTGCCTGTCCTTGAACTCTCTCCTCTTCATCAGTATTTTATACCTGAAGGCTCAAAAAAGAGCACACAATTTGAAAGGTAGCTTCTGCCACTGGCTATGCTTTTGCTAACACAGAGCAGTTTGCAGTTAGTATTCACTGCTGCCTAGGTGTGCTGCTTACTTATGCTCAATTTCTTGTTCACTAGACTCCCACTTCCTTTCTCAAAGAGTGATATTTAGCCTGCTTCTCCCTGGTCTGAGCTATTGCTTAGGGCTGTTTTCTCCTCCAGGCAAGACTTTGGAGTTGCCTTGATGAAGCTTGTGAGGGTGTTGTCAGCCCATACCTTTGACTGGTCAAAACCCCACTGAAGGGCAGCCCAGGCCTTAATGTACAAACATAACAATTTGATTTGGCTGAGCAAGGTGAAGTCTTGGTGTCTGCCCCACGGTGTGTGGGATTGCCTTTCACTTAGTTTTTGCCTTTCTGTACCTTCTGAGGACTTCCTGAATCATTGTAACTTACTGAATTCCCAGATAGGCTCTGCATTGCTAGCTTCTTAGAGAACTAATCAGTTACATCAGAAGTGGGTTTAATGTTTATAGGTCCTCAAACTCTTTCTTCAGGGACCAATGGAATCAAGGAGCGTTTAGATCTCAGTCTAAAAGGGGTTAGTCTGACAAGTACTTGCTGGGAGGGGTTAGACTGAGTGTAAAAGGATTGTTACCTGGCTTTGACCTTTGCGTTTGGAGCATTAGTTGGGATTTTGAGCCTCGTGTTTCTGTCTCTTCTCAGTTTGAGGTAGTTCAGTCCTGCCACTTAGAAGAATATTTTTTAACTGACAAACCCAAGATGATCTCAACAAGCCACACGTCTGCTTTTCTGTTCAAGATGTCCTGAATTTTTTTTTAGTGAAATTAGAAGCATTTCTCTGCCTAGGTGTTCAGATAAAAAAAAAAAATCATCTGCACAGGTACTGGTTTTGTGGTTTACATAAACAGAAAACAAAGTAATTTCATGCAAAATAAGCATGTTTCATTTAGCAGAAGGGAAGTCTATTCAAAGATGTTACTGGACAATAAATATTTTCTCCAAGTTTCAAGTGTCAGAGTGAGTAATGTTGATAGGGGTGCTTAGAGAAACCTGTGAGATTTTCAGATGGGGCTTGTTTGCAAATGACAGGCAATTAAGTTAGTTATAACAGATTAAAGCTGTGGCAGTATCACTTCTGTTTCATTATTTGCATTCTTTTGCACAATCTGGCATAATCTGTGTGTTACTTTTAACACAAATATAAAAATGTGATTTCTTGAGGATAAAAAAGTTTGTGTCTATGCTGAGGTAGTAATTCCTAGCAGATTAAATTACACAAGTCTTTCATAAGATAGTCATGGCATTTTACATGCTCAGTGGCCTTTAGCATCCTATTTGCTGGACACCATGAACTTGTATTTAAGAACTTACCCAATATTTACTGAAGATGAGAAAACACAGAAACTAATAGTGCTAAATTCTTTTTTTTGGAAGACCCAACTGGACCCAAATAACATGCTAAGGTGTGTGTGCAAATTCACTGGCAGTGTTAAACCAAGAATTACATTTCTACCCAGTGAGGAGTTCTGGGGTGACTGGTATAAAGTTGCTCATAATACATCTGGTGGAGTTAGTGCACAGACAAATTGGAAAGCCATCAGAACAAGACTATGAAAAGTCTCTTTTAAATTGTCAGGAGCTAGCTACTCAAAACAAAAAGTAGTATTTTCATAGAATCATAGATCAGCCAGGCTGGAAGAGCCTCCAAGCTCATCCAGCCCAACCTAGCACCCAGCCCTAGGCAATCAACCAGGCCATGGCACTAAGTGCCCTATCCAGGCTTGCCTTGAACACCTCCAGGGACAGTGACTCCACCACGTCCCTGGACAGCCCATTCCAATGCCAGTCACTCTCTCTGGCAAGAACTTCCTCCTAATATTTTGTTACCTGTGAGCTAATCTCTGTTTTCCATGTGCTGTGGTACAGAGCAGAGGTATACAGCACTCAGAGGTTGCTAATCAGTAGTCTATATACCATATCTTGAGTACTGAAAAGCCTTTTGTGCGTTGATTTGAATGTTAAAAAGCAAATTTAAGAAAAAAAACCTCTGAGTAGTGCTGCAAATAACTTTTGTGGTGTAATTTTTCTAAATTTGTTTTATATTGTGATCTCAGATAATTATGTTCTTAGTTGTTTCTCCTGCTTATGATTGTTCATAATTTATTAATAAAGTCACAGAAGTGATTACAACGTTATGAAGAAAGCAACAGACACATTTTCAGTTTCCCTTCCCTCAGCAGAGTGTTGTTATAGTGAATTTAAAGCACGAGGCATTCTGAAATCTGGAGGTGTAGTTGTTTTGTCATCTGCTTCAGTCTGCTGTCTGTTTAAAAATTCTGGTAAGCTTAGCTTAAAGCAGTGATTAAGTTTTGTGGTTGTGGGAGATAGGCAGCACTTTTTTTTTCTCCAACTCAGGCACATGTTTGCATGCTAACACACCATATGGCACCCAAATTCATGTTAATATTGTGCATTTTTATGATTAATATGTATCTTTGCCTGTCTCTCTTCTTGTATAATGGCAGTGAGGTGATGGTTTCTGGTAACAGCCTAAGTAAAAGTTTTTCTTGGCGCTGCTGTGCCAAACTGGGATGTGTCACCTGGGGAATTTTCTCAAAACCTTGAAATCCTAGTACTGACTTGCTTGTATGCATTCTTGCTACTGATTTGGAAATAAGTGTGCCTCTCCTGCAGCACTGCTTTCCACAGCTGCCAATTTTTGTGCAGTTTAGGTAACCAACAGAATGTGTTAAGGTCTCTCTTACTGCACCTCTGTTTTGTAACAGAAGACTTAATAACAGTGACCTCTTTTCTCCCCTTGAGGCATTCTGAATTTTGTATTTAAGCCATTTGAAATCTAATAAGATATTGAGAGCACTGTTTCATTTTGAGGATGGTTTCCTTGGTTATGGTCATTGTCAGTTTAGTATTTCACCTTATCAGAACTTCCACATTTTCCTTCAGTTTGTTGCCTAAAAAAACCCCTCCAAGATAATTGTAACTTATCCATATAATTTCTTTTGCTTTTATGATGCTGTTGTAAGAGGGGGAAAGAAAAAATGATCCAGACACTTGTCAGTGTCAGCCATATTTCTCAAAAGGATTAAGGTCATCCTATTAGTGTTTTATGCCCTTTCAACCCGTTAGGATTATGGGGGGCAGTCAGTATGTACTTGGCATAGGGATGCTTTAAAAACAAAAGAAAACCAAACGAAAACCCTGGACAAGTTAGGACTCAGTCTGACAAAATCATGGAGATTTTTAAGGCAGAGAAGTCTTTGCTCAGATGAAAAAGTGGATCTGTTTGTCAATCCAGGTACTAGTCTGAGTATTTTCTACTATTAAGATTCAGTAGAACTGAGTAATTTAGAGTTTAGTAGAGTTTAGTCGAGCCATTTTTGGTAGAGTTTTGGCAAGACAAAAATTCAGTTTACACAGCCATGAATTGTACTTACACAGGTGAGCTTTGCCCGCAGGGTAGCAGTGCCTAGCAGAGCACTATGTGCCAAACCAGTAGCAGAAATCAGTAAGGTGCCAAGTATAACCAGAGTGTGAAGATAAAGGGACGAAAGACAGAGGCTTGGAATTTCATGGTGCATCAATGAGATTTATGCAGAGTTTGGAATTTCTGTAGAGCAGGAATTACTATTTCAGTGAGACATCTCAAGGGGGTCATGCTGGAATTAGAGATGAGAAGAGCACACGGACAAAACAAGCTCTTTTTTGAGGTTGCAACTCTTGCCACCTCGGTTGGCAAGCAGGCAAGGGGCGGAAGAACAAATGAGTTCATTGTGAGTGCGTCACAAGCACATACTACATTTAACAAACTTAATTATGTAACTAAGGAAGACAATTAAGGTGACCTAATTAGGCTGAGATGGACAAGGTAGCAGGTCTTGGCTTCTGGTATGGATTGCTTTCAGTTGCCAGGTTTATACCAAATGTATTTGTTTTTAAAAGTTTGTCAGGTTGATCCCAGGATGACTGCAGGCTTGAACTTCTGTGGACATTTCACCTGCATACAGTCCAGCTCTGTTTCACTATTGTTTCATCTGCCTTTTTTTTTTTTTTTTTCCCCTTGAGCATAAGGAGAGAACCCTCAAGGGTTGATACAGCAAGGCAAGTAGTACTCTGCTCTTGGCAAGCTCACTTAAGCTTCTCTGTGGATGCTCCAGGGGCGAAGAGTATGGTTGTTCTGGTTGCAGCTATCTCATACTATCCTCTTGAATGTGAGCTTTGAGGGATTATTTGGCTGTTTGCTAGACTGTCTTCATTTTGCAAAGGAACAACTGAAACAGAAGGGAACCAATCTTCCCAACAGAGAACCCAAAAGAGGAATGCTGGCCAGGCCACCCCCCCAAAATATGTAAAATAACTTCATCTTAACTTCCAGACTCAATTAGCAATCAATCAATTTTAATTAGCCCCACGTTGAAGTGCCAAATAAAAGATGTGATGGTTTGGGAGTTATCTGCCCCCTCACACTATGAAAAAAAGCACCCAGACTGGACTCAGACGGGTGGAAGTTAAGAAATGAAGCCCTGTTTACAGCTTAGCACAATATTCAAGCAGATATTTACACAACAGACAGGAATATTTACAGAAATATACAAGTTAAAGGGAATACAGAAACACAATTCCCCTCCCAGCAATCAAGAGTCCCCAGGAGGGGCTCCCTTCCACCTTCTTTCCACCCCTCTACCTTACCCCTGGGTCTGGCTTACGTGCAAGGTGAGTTTGGAGGATGGGAAGGGGGGTTAGAAGCAGTGGTTATTTAGATTACTCAGCAGAGAGGACAGAAGACATAGCAGCTCCCAAAGAGACTGAGAGACTCTATCTTATCTATATTTGTGTTGTTCTTATACATCTCAGCAAGCCTATCAGTGAAGCAGACATCACCATTGTTTTCTTTTCACACCCTATAATCTAAGTTTTATTAAAATCTTCCAACTAGCCTCAAACCAGCATGAAAACTTTGCAATAGGTAACATGAAAAGGGCATCTTGATTGTATAGCTTTAAAGCCAGAGATATTTAGTGTCCCGTGAATGTGAGAGGACTATGATTTGGATTCACTATTCCATGTTTTTGAACTAATTAATTTCATAGAATATAAACCATAACTGGATCAAGATGAGCCTTTAAATATGGCAAACTCAAATTATGTTGGGCAAGTTATTAAATAAAAGGCTTGAAGAAATAGCTGCAATAACCCTGCACATAGAGTTCATGAAATTCAGATCCTTTTAAAGCAGATTTCCATTCCAACAGCAGCCTGTACTTCCAGGGCTGTTCCTTTGCTTTGCCTCTAAGGCCCAACTTTGATTCTGCTGTTCACTGCAACTAATCCTGTGACACCTGAGGTTTGTGTCAGTCTGCCAGTTCCCTTTCAGAGTCTCTCACAACTGTCTGCCTTCCTGCCCTGTTCTGCCCTCAGGAAGTGCTTGTGTGTGTGGGAGTTGGGTAGTGTGCCACTGTGGCCTTATACATGGTGACTGTCATGAAGGATTCAAACAGGAGGCACATTCAGTCTCTCAGGTGCTGCAGTTTGCTGCTTTTAAATAATTTATTATTATTTTTGAAGTCCCTCCTTTCCCAGAAATTCACAGAAACAGTAACTTGTTTGGATGGCATAGTTCTGTGAGTTACAAGAGTTTATTTTGACAGTTTGCATTGCATAAAATGTGGTGGCTGCTTGGGTCAGGAGAAGGTTTGAGTGTTGTAGCTGTTGCAAGCGTATTCCACCTAGTGGAGCAATCCCCTCTCAGGTCAGCTCAAGTCACAGCTCAAAATTCGTTTTTCTGCCTGGGGGAAGAAAAAGGTACTCTGGTTTTTGGCAAAGTGTCCTAAAGGATGCTTGGATTTTGAGGGCTTTTAGTGCCTGCTGACTGTAAAGCACTGTGCCTACTCACACACTCAGTGTCATGCTGTCTGGATAGTAGTTAAAAAGTCCCATGAGTTCTCTTTTTTTTTTTTTTTTTTGGCCAGGTATTAAGTGGGGAAAAAAGCCCCAAACTGTAGTGTTTATCTGTGCTGATGTGCACACTGTTTCCAGCCTGAGAATGCTATAACACAGTGAATTATTTTAGTCTGGCACAATGTTAATTTAAATCAAACTGAAACGTACCATAAATTTAATTTGGCATTTATGGGCTAACTGAAATGGTAGCTTATTGAAATGATCACATGTTGTTTGTCCTTAAGTAAAGCATCTTAGTAGAGTTTTATTCATCCTAGGCAAAGTTCACCTGCTTTACATCACAGAAAGACTTTGATTAAAAAAATCATAAGCAGGTTGGACAAGGCCTTGAGTGACCTGTGCTAGTGGGAGGTGTCCCTGCCTATGGCAGGGGATTGGAACTGGATGAGCTTTGAGGTCCCTTCCAACCTTACCATTCTATGATTCTATATGATGAAGTCTATTACACCAGATTTTTGTGACCTTTGGGTCAAGAAATTTAATTTTGCTGTTCTTAATTCATTGAGCCCTTTAAAAACTCCTACTTTGTCAGTTGTATTTTCTTCTGCCCTGTATCTGTGTTTCCAAAATTCTTACCAGGGGGCATTAAAATTCAAATAAAAGAAAAAATTAATAAATAAATAAAATTGCAAACAATGTTGCATCAGAAAAAGCCATGCTGGGAGCTACATGTACCACTTAGCACTCTTAATGAAGAACATCATCCTCTACAGGAAAAGAGTTTAATCTTATTTTCCAAAAATACCAGATGCTTTCTGACCTTTCATTAAAATTCAAATATATTCTCAAGAACGTCACAGACATCCTTGTGGTAGCTTAATAGATGTTTTCACATTTTCCAGGTAAATGACTTTCAGAAGCTGTAAGAATAGCTCTGAAGGGCCTCAAAGTCACTTGTACCTCTTACCATCCCTGGTGAATGTTTATTTAGAAGCTTCTGTGGCTGTGTGCATTGCCAGACAGGCTCTGTTGTCTTATGACCAAAGCATGTATAGAATCATAGAATCATAGAATGGTCAGGTTGGAAGGAACCTCAAAGATCGTGGAAAAGGATCTTTGGACTTGATGGGTGTTGGCTGGATGGTGGCATGCA
>WBNM01030238.1:21985-41287 GCA_013399055.1 Ramphastos sulfuratus
GGGAAAGGAAAGGGAAAGAAAGGGGAAAGGAAAGGGAAAGGAAAGGGAAAGAAAGGGGAAAGGAAAGGGAAAGAAAAGGGAAAGGAAAGGGAAAGGAAAGGGAAGGAAAGGGAAAGAAAAGGGAAAGGAAAGGAAAAAGAAAGGCAAAAAGAAAGGCAAAAAGAAAGGCAAAGAAACTAATGGTAAAGCAAAGTAAGATAAAATAAAATAAAAGATAAAAGACAAACTAAAGTAAGATAAGATAAAAGTAAGATAAAGTTAAATAAAATAAAGTAAGATAAACTAAAATACAATACCATACAATGAAAACAAAGCCATAGAAGGCAGCTGTGGGGCAGATAATTGAAGTGGGCTCTCACCTTCTATGCGATGCATAATTTCCTGTGATGTGACCAGAGCCATCACAACCAGGAGTAGGGCACCTGTAGAGGAAAGGGAGGCTTGGATTAGCCCCAGGGCATGAGCAAAGGGCAGATGCTTTGTGACAGCTGGGTTCAAGCAGGCACCCAGGGGTTGGTGACACAGAGACAGATTTTGTCTTCCTGCCCCTTCCCCCTGCGTAGGACCAAGGGCTGGGTGGTGGCACCAGCATTGCTGTGGTGGTTGCTGTGTGGTGTTGGCATTGAACCACAGAATCATTGTGGTTGGAAAAGACCTTCCAGAACATCAAGTCCAACCATTATCTGACTCTCCCAGGGGCACTGCTACACCATACCACTGGGCACCATATCTAGGCAGCTTTTAAATACACCCAGGGATGGCAATTCCACCACTGCCCTGGGCAGCCTGTTCCAGTCTTTGAAAACCCTTTTGGGGTAGAAGGTTTTCATCATGTCCAACCTAAACCTCCCCTGGCACAACTTGTGACCATTTCCTCTTGTTCTATCAGCTGCCATCAGTGACAAGAGCCCAGCCCCAACCTGGCTCCAGCCTCCTTTCAGGGAGCTGTAAGGAGGCAGAAGGTCTCTCAACCTCCTCTTCTCTGGGCTGAACACCCTCAGCTGCTCCTCCCCAACCCTGTTCTCCAGACCCTTCACCAGCTTCATTGCCCTTCTCTGGGCCCACTCCAGCCCCTCAATGCCTCTTTTATGCTGCAGTGCCCCAAACTGTGTACTCAAGGTATGGAATGAGCTGCCCAGGGAGGTGGTGGAGTCACCCACCCTGGATGTGTTCAAGGGCGGTTTGGATGTGGTGCTTGGGGCTATGGTTTAAGGAATCTTGTAGAGTAGGGTTCTAGGTTGGGCTTGGTGAGCCCAGGGGACTTTGCCTGCCTGGATAATTCTGTGATTCTGTATGGCCTCACCACTGCCAAGTACCTTGGGACAATCACTTCTGCAGAGGAACATTGGTGGGATGAAGACGTTGGGAGTGTGGTGGGCAGCTGCTCTCCAGGGAAGGGATGCAGATACCACCCTTCTACTTTGGGGGTGGAATTTGCTGTGCCTTCAGGTTCTCAATCCCCATTTTTAAAGCCAGTGGTGCCTGGGTGTGGTACCACCAGTTGGTAGCATGCAGCAGAGCAGGGACTGATGTGTCTCCAGGACATCCCAGTCAAATGGTGGGCAATATGTGGTGGTCCACAGGCAGGCCCTGAACCCTTTGGGGAATCAATGTGCTGGTGCCTGGCCCAGGTTGGGCTGCTCTAGATGCTAGGAGTCCACGCAGCATTGATGCCCACCAGTGCCTTTAGTTTTATAGCTTGGAAAACAGCATTTTGAAAGTCTTCTCTTTTGTGTTTTGGAAGAGTTCTCCTTTTTTGGTGAGAAAATAGAATCATGGAATTGTTTTGACTGGAAAAGACCTCTGAGCTGACTGAGTCCAACCATCAACCCACACAGAATTGGTTTGGTTGGAGAAGACCTCTATGATGATCGAGTCCAACACAGGATCAAGAAGTTATTCTGATTAAAAAAGACCAAAATACCAAAATTCTCCTCCTTGCACCAGCTCTGCAGGAGAATTGGGCATTGGGGGGTCAGTGAATAGTCTCCAGTGGGGGGAAAGAAATTGGGCTCCTCACCTAGGCTGGCAGAGCAAGGCCATGTCCTAGCGCCAGAAGGGTGGCAAGGAGATGAAATCAGGGCCAAGGAAAGCACATGGAGAAGGGACACATCAGCAGGGCCTCAAGGAGAGTGCAAATCCTCTGACTCATTTAGCAATGAGAGGTTTAGGAGGTG
This sequence comes from Ramphastos sulfuratus, assembly GCA_013399055.1. Taxonomy (NCBI): domain Eukaryota; kingdom Metazoa; phylum Chordata; class Aves; order Piciformes; family Ramphastidae; genus Ramphastos; species Ramphastos sulfuratus. The sequence goes on from WBNM01030238.1 coordinate 24,163, forward strand.
ATTCTGACACCTCCTTGTTAGATGCTGACAAAGTCAAAAGCAGAACTCTCTCTTAGTCGTTCTGCCTTCAGGGTGGGCTCGAAATGATGACAACACTAACAGCAAACTCCTTCTGCCTTTCAGGGTGTTTAAAGAGAGGGGGAAAGTGATTTGATTTTTATTTTTAATTATCTGGAGACAAATCATACAGAGAGAGACCTTTTATTGCATGTTCCAGCCCCGAGCTATTTTTTTTTCTGTCAAGGATATTAACCCCTGAAACTGAATTTATAATAGAAACACTTGGCACAGCCTTATCTGGAGCAGAGAGGAGCTGTGACTGCACTATCTATGAGATCTTCACATCTTCTTCCCTTCCTCCCATCTTCATCAGGACAGTGAGCAAAAAAAAACAAAACAAAAAAACCCACAAAACCAACCACCCCAAGCAGCACTTGGAGAATAGCATTAAAGGTTTTTTTTCTTTAGTCAGAAGCCATCATAAAATGGTTTGGATTGGAAGGGACCTTACAGGTCATCCAGTTCCAACCACCCTGCCTAGGGACACCTCCCACTAGCTCAGATGGCTCAAAGCCTCATCCAACCTGCCCTTGAACACTTCCAGGCTTGGAGCCTCTATAACTTCTTTGGGTAGCCTGTTCCAGTGCCTCATCACCTGGGGAAGAAGGACCACAGCAGGACCATGCTGTGGAGGGTGGTTTGGGCAAGCAGAGCTCAGCATCTTCCCAACCTCTTTTAATTCCCAGCCTCTGTTTTTCTTCCTAACCTCTGTATTGATTCCCAGCCTGTTTTTCTTCCCAACCTGTCCTAACTCCCAGCCTCTGTTCCAGCTCCCAGCCTCTGTTCCAACTCCCAGCCTCTGTTCCAACTCCCAGCCTCTGTTTTCATTCCTCAGCTGCCTTTCTTCATTTGGATCTCAACCCAAAATTTCCTTTTTCCCTCATGGGGAAGAATTTCTCCCTAATGTCTAATCTCAATCCAGCTTCTTCCAGTTTGAAGCCAGCATCCCTCTTCCTCCCACTCCATGCTTTTATACCAAGTCCCCTTCCAGCTCTCCTGTAGCCACTTTCAAATGCTGGAAGCTGCTCTAAGTTATCTGCAGTATTTTGATGCAAAGCNGAAAAAAAAGAGTTTCCAGGTGGTACATGAAAAACAATTCCAGAGAAAGGCAAACTGGAGACTGGGGAGAGACTCTGTACAGTGAGGGTGGTGANGCAAAGCTCTGCCATCAGATGCCTGAGGGGAGCAGGGCTGCTGCTCAGCAAGGCTCTCAGGGCTGACCCCATTTGTTGTTTTCCCTGGGTCCTTATTGGAATTGGACACTTGTTCCTGAGAGCTTTTCCTGTCTTTAACACTAACTGCTGATGTCTGGGCTATTCTTTCAGGCTGCTGGAGAAGCAGCAGCTCAGCAAAGCTCTCTTAAGGCTGTGGCCTCCTGTGTATATGGTCTATAATGGATGATTAAAGATACTTAGCACTAATCACCAGAGTCCTCTCCATCCACTGGCACCTTCTATTAATATCAACTAATCCAGAGACCTTTTCCACCTCTCTCATAAGGAGTAGGTAGTTAACAAACATTTTTCCTGCCAGCAGCACTCAGATTGATGGTGAGGTGAAGAGCAGTCCTGGATATGCTTTGCCCTCTGGGTCACCCAAAAGGGATTTGGGACTTTACCACTCACCTTAATGACCAAATGGGTTCCCACCTAACTTGACTCTTATTACCATGCCTCCAAACATCACTGATTGCACACAGGACACTCTGCTGTTTAGGATGACTCTGTGCAGTGCAAAGCCCTCCAAGAGGTATTACTCTCCAGTAGGAACCCCAATGGTCTCAGCCTGGCCTCCCAGCATTGCTGTGGCCTCCTCTGGCCCTGCTCCAACAGCTCCCTGTCTCTGTTGTACTGAGGACTCCAGAGCCAGCCCCAGCCACACAGGTGTGGTCTCAGCAGAGCACAGCAGAGGGGCAGAATCCCCTCCCTGCCCCTGCTGCTGGGGATCAGCCCAGGACAGGGCTGGGGCTGGGCACCAGCTTATCACAGAATGTCAGAATCTTAGGGCTTGGAAGAAACCTCCAGAGATCATCAAGTCCAACTGCCCTGTCAAAGCAGGATCACCTAGGGCAGGCCACACAGGAACACATCCAGGAGGCTTTTGAAAAGTCTCCAGAGAAGGAGACTCCACAGCCTCTCTGGGCAGCCTGCTCCAGGGCTCCATCATTTTCACATTGAGCTTTTCATCAACTAGCATCCCCCAAAATCCTTCTCCACAGAGCTACTCTCTATCCCTTCATCCCCAGCCTGCACTGATACCAAGGACTGCCCAACCCTAGTGGAGGACCTTGCACTTGACCTTGTTGAACCTCATGAGGTTCATGTGGTCCAACTTCTCCAGCTTGGCAATGAACATCCATGGATATGACCAGAAGCCTCTGTTGCTGACACCTGAATGGCCACAGAAATTCACCATCAAGTCAGCACCCCAGGTTCTCCCAAAGCATTTTCTTTGCTTTCTCCTGGTGGTAATTTCCCAGCTGTGTCTCTACCCCCAAAACAAAGCTGCTGCCTTCTCCTGGGCTTTGGGCTACTGAAGAGATGTGCAAAAAAAAAAAGGTTGAATGAAAAGGGTTATGGCACAAACTGGGCAGTAAGAGCATGGGAAAAGACACCAAATCAAAAGGAACATTCATCTACAGTGCCCAAAGGAGGCCTGCCAGGGGCCCAGGCTGGTTGCTGCCATCATGCACAAAGATGCTCAGAGGGCTACAGCATCTCTGCTATGAGGACAGGCTAAGAGAGTTGGGGCTCTGCAGCCTGGAGAGGAGAAGGCTTTCAGGATAGCTTAGAGTAGCCTTNTCCCCAAAAGATTCCTTTCCTCCATGCCATTGCTCTTCCCAGTTGGACTCCATCCGAGCTCCTTGCAGGTGGATTTTCATCATCTCTTTGAAAGGAGAAGGGAAGGGATGGAAAAGCAAAAGCAGAGCAAAAGGAGGAAGGGTGCAGGAGGGGGAAGAGAGGAAAAAGGGTGGGAAAAAATAAACCAAACCAAGGAAAAAAGAAAACCAAAAGGCGTTCCAAGTTGAGCGCAAACATACTTGAGGTCAGCAGAGTGGGCAGCCATGAGGTTTCTGAGGCTCTTGTCAGCAAGAGGACAACCAGAAAGGCTGAAAGAGAAGAGATGGAATATCTGGATAAGCCAAAAAAAAAAAAAAAAAAGAAAAAAAGGAAAAAGGAAAAAAGAAAATAAAGAAAAAAAAAAGAAAAAGGAAAAAAAGAAAAGGAAAAAAGAAAAAAAAGGATCAGGGTGTGGGGAGGGAGAGGGGCAACAGAAGGTGGGGAGGAAACAGAACCAAACTACCCACGTGGTCACAAAATATACTAAAAGAAATTTTAAAAAGCCATCTTTTGAGGTCCAAAGTGTGGGGAAGAGAAAAGGTCAACCCACCTGCGGTGAGAGGCATAGTTTCCAGTGATGTGTCCGCTGCCATCACAGCCTGGCGTTGGGCAACTGGGCAGGAAGAAGAAGAAGAAGGAGGAATTTAAGTGCTGGAAAGCAGTGAGGTCATCTGCAGGCTCAGCTAGGGGTCTATCTGAGGTGGGGGGCTCAGCCAGATCACTTACACCTGATCCTTCCATGTGTTTGCATGTTCACACACACATAAGCCAACTCTTTCCCTCTCCTCTCCCCTTCCTCCCTTTTCCAGTCCCAAAAGCTCTCAAGGATCCTGAAAAAAAAGTGACAAACTTGTGGCAAATCAGAGCCTGGTTTGGGTTGGAAGGGACTTCAAAGCTCATTCAGTCCAACCCCTCTGCAGTCCCCAGGGACATCTGCAACCAGAGCAGGTTGCTCAGAGCCACAACCAACCTGAGCTGCAGTGGTGCCAGGGCACTGGGGCAGCTCCCACCTCTCTGGGCAGCCTGGGCCAAACTCTCACTGCCCTCATCATAAGAAATTTCATCCTTCTCTCTAGTCTAAATATCCCTCTTTTAATTGAAACCCATCCCCCCTTGTGCTGTCCCAACAGGCCCTGCTCAAAAGTCTGTCCCCTGCTTTCTGATGGATCCCTTGAAGCACTGCAAGGCCAGCAGAAGGTCTCCCTGGAGCCTTCTCTTCTCCAGGCTGACCAAGCCCAAGTCTCTCAGCCTGGCCTCACAGCAGAGCCCTTCCAGCCCTCATATCATTGTTGTTGCCTCCTCTGCATGTGCTCCAGCCCATGTCCTGGGACAGTTTAGCCCAGCAGGTTGAGGCTTGGAGGTTCACCTGCTGCCTATTCACCCTTGAGTCCTCTTCACAAGCACAATGCCCTCTCAACCCCTGCAGCAGTGATGTGAAGATGTTCAAGCAGCAGTGATGTGTGCCCATGTGGCACCCACTCAGGAGATGAGAAGATTAAGGTGAGGAACACCTCCACAGCCACTGCCATCAGTGCCTGAAGGTGGCCCAAGGGCTGCACCCAGACAGTGAGCATCAAACAGGCACAGCAGCCAAGTCTGCTCCTGAGTTAAACTCCAACTAATCCATCACAGCCCTGGGGCCAGAGAAGGAGGAGGATCATGAATGGGGGGAGAAGGCTCAGGGCTGCCCTTGACACCATTTCTGTATTCCAGGGCTGTTTCCACTTATAATCACAGAATCTGGGTTGGAAGGGACCTCCAAAGGTCATTCAATCCAACCCCTTGTGCAGTCAGCAGGAACATCCTCAACTAAATCAGGTTGCTCACAGCCTTGTCCAGCCTCACCTGGAATAGCTCCAGCCAGGAGGCCTCAGCTCCCTCCCTGGGCAACCTCTTGCAGTGTTGCAGCAGCCTCCTGCTGCAGAACTTGTTCCTCACCTCCACTCTCAAGCTGCTCTGCTCTCATTTCAAACCACTGCCCTCAGCCTGTCCCTGCAGGCCTTTGGGAACAGTCCCTCTGCAGCCTTCTTGCAACCCCTTCAGCCACTGGCAAGCTGCTATTTAGGAAATTCCTCTCCCCTCATAACACAATTAAAGCTCAGGAGCACTTCAGGGCTCTACCTCAGAAATTGCTGCTCACATCACTGCTGGGTTTTAAGAAGGCCTTTAGGGCTTGGCAGAGCAGGGCTTTGCTGGTGTAGGGATGGTGCTGCTGCTGCTTTGCCCCCATGGGTGTCCTCCCTCCCTGCCTGACCCCTCAGGCTCCTGCTTGCCTCATCAGATAATGAGCTCTGTCATGAGGTCAGCAAAATGATGCCTGCAGACTCTTCCCTGTTTGATGCACAGGAAGCCCAAACCAGCAGATCTGTTGGGATGGCTGAGGGGAGAAACTTCCCCATCACAACCCCCAATCTGGTCTCAGTGTGTCCTTAGATCAGAGCAGGTCCAAGCTGCAGCATTTGGGGTCAGACTCTGACCACTAACCAATAATTTGAGGATCATAGAATTGCATTGGTTGGAAAAGACCTTTGAGGTCATTGAGTCCAACCATTCCCTAACTCTACCAAGCCTGGTGCTAAACCATGTCCCTCTGCACCACATCTCTGTGGCTTTGGTCATTCCACCACCTCCCTGGGGCAGTGTGGGTGCAGGGCAAAACAGAATAGAGCTGTGTCTATAGATCCCCCCCACCCAAGGCCATGAATAGACAGATGGCATCTGGGTTAAGATCTCTCTCCAGTGGAAGCTGCACCATGAAGCAGTCTTGCCACAGCCCTGATTCACATTCTGTGGCCCTGCACTCTCATGGTGATGGGACCTCATTGCTCTGCCTTAAGGAACCAACAAGTCTTGTCTCTTCAGTGAGGCACCCTGTGGTTCAGCACCCCCTTTGAGAAGGTATTGAGATCCCTCAGGTGCTCTTAGCTCCACAGCATCACTCAGTATCCCAACACCGAGGCTGAGCAGGCTGCAGCACTGTGCCAGAAACACTCTTGCAGCAAAACCTCAGGAACAAATGAACTCTGCAAGCAGATTTCCACAGCCCTGTCCATGAATCTTGAGAGCACCAAGCTCCCTTCATATCTGCAGAGTTTCAAGGCTGTATGGGAACAGATTTTGCCTCAATGCTCAATTGTATGAGGACAGGGCCCCTCTGTGAGCTCTTGTTTGAGTGCTTCGGGTGTGCTAAGAGCAGCCACAGAAAGAAAGGGAACTGCATTTCTCCTTTTAAAACATATTTGCTGTCAAATTTGGTCCCCTGCCAGCCTGGTTGTGCAGTTTGGAGGAAGAGACAAGAAGGCAGGACTCACGTGAGCAGCTCCTTTTTGATGTCCTTGGAGAGGAATTTAAGCTTGAAGTTGGTTAAGGTAACTTCCCCGGGGTATTTTCGTTCTTCAAAGTTTTCCTCTGACACTTCTTGCTCATCAGCTTCCGAGGAGGCAAAAGAGTGGGCAGCAGGCTCTGACTGCAAGAGAACAGCCAGGAGAAGTGATGGTAGTGGTGGTCATAGCTGCTGAGCCACAGTGGGAAATGATCCCAACACGCCTGAGCCCTCTGCAAGTGCCTCGTGGTACCCAAAGGAGAGATCAAACAGTCCATAATTTCCCCTTTTCAGAGGAGAGATGTGTGACAGGGATTTACACCTGGCTCTTTCAAGGTCCTGAAGGGATGAAGGTCAGTGTGACACAACCCCCCCCCCCATACTCATCCTCAGCAGCACCTCCACGTGGGCAGGGAGGCAGTGGCTGCTTCCAGGGTCAAGGTTGCTCACTCCAGTCAGGAGGCAAAAGTTGGGTTCCCCCAGCTTCAGAATCAGTGTTAAGGCACACAAGGTCACATCTGCTCACAGCAGGTATAAATCATCCCAGGGAACATCCCAGGAGCACCACTGGTGACAGTGAGCTGAAGGAATTTACTACAAAGCAAGCAGCAGAGAGCTAGGACAGCACAAGTGGTAGGCTCCTCCTTGGCAAGACCACCCCAACAGGCCCAGCAGCATCTCCCTCCTGCCTGATAGCTCATGTCTGGTAGCACTGATGGAGCCCACAGTATTTATTTCCAGGCTCAAAGGGCAAGATGGGGGTTCTGGGTGGGGAGGAACAGGACAACTGTGCAAGCAAACATACTCAGAATCATAGAACCCTTTGGGTTGGAAGGGACCTTCAAGGTCATGTGGTCCAACCACAGACAAGGACATCTTCTGCTAGATCAGGTTNTCTTCCCGCTGCCGGTTTGGTTTAGTGTAGTCAATGGGCCCATCCCATTCATCCTGCCTGGAGGTCTGGCTGGACTGGGGGGAGGTCATGGTGCTGCTCGTGGCACTGGTGCTGTTTTGGCGCTGGGACACATCTGGGGACTTCATGCTGGGACTACTGCTGCAGCTGCTGCTGCTGGGGAAAGTGCTCTCCCGTTTGCGGTGCTTGTTCATGCTCAAGTCCAGAGTCCCATTCTCATCCACTTCGATGTCCATGGACTGAATCATAGAATGGTTGAGGTTGGATGGGACCTCAAGGATCATCTAGTTCCACCCTTCACCTCCCACTGGAGCAGGTTGCTCAAGGCCTCATCCAGCCTGGTGCTGAACAACTCCAGGGAGGTTGTGGGGCACAGAATCACCGAATGTGATCTTCGATCACATTCGGTGATTCTGTGCCCCACAACCTCCCTGGGCAACCTGTACCAGGGTCTCACCACCCTCACTGCAAAGAATTTCTTCCCAATCTCCAGTCTTAATCTCCCCTCTGCCAGCTCAAAGCCATTGCCTCTCATCCTGTCACTGCAAGCCCTTGTAAAAGTTCCCCTCCTGACTTTCAGTACCCTTCAGGTACTGAAGCTGTGCTTGTGTACAGCTCCAGGCTGCTTGGGTTTTCTTTCAAATCAGATTGCATCTCAGGAAGCTGAAGTTGCCTCTTCTGCACTGCTCAAATGGGGATGGAGCAGCAGGCAAAACTCCCAGACAACAGAGAAGCCTCAGCCAAGCTCTAACAGCATAAACAGAATCATTTAGGCTGGAAAAAATAACTTAAAGATCATTGAGTCCAACTGTTAATTCAACAAAGCCCACTGTTAGACCTTGTCTTTCAGCACCACATCTACACATCCTTTAAAGCTCTCCAAGGATGTCATCTTCAGATACTGAAAGGTGAGGAAATATGGCCAACATTGCTAGCAACTGGAGAGGTTGCCACCATTTGTCTTTGGCAGCATGCTAGGGGCAAAGTTAGCCATGTCCTGCCCTCTCCAATTAGAAGGAACTGAAGAGAGAGGGATGGTCTTCCATGACCACATCATAGAATCAGTCAGGGCTGGAAGGGACCACAAGGATCAGCCAGTGCCAACCACCCTGCCATGCCCAGGGACACCTCACGCTAGATCAGGTTGGCCACAGCCTCATCCAGCCTGGCCTTAAACACTTCCAGGGATGAGGCTTCCACCACCTCCTTGGGCAGCCCCTTCCAGCCTCTCACCACCTGAGCTCATGCTGAACAGCTTCTTCCTAACATCCAATCTCAATTTATCTATTTCCAGCTTTGTTCCATTCCCCCCAGTCCTATCTCTACCTGACAACCTAAAAAGTCCCTCCCCAGCTTTCCTGTAGCCCACTTCAGATCCTGAAAGGCCACAATAAGGTCACCTGGGAGCCTTCTCCTCTCCAGACTGCACAGCCCCAACTCCCTCAGTCTGTCCTCACAGCAGAGCAGCTCCAGCCCTCTGCTCATCCTCGTGGCCCTTCTCTGGACACCTTCCAGCACCTCCATACCCTTCTTGTCTCAGAGGCTCCAGAACTGCCAGAAACCTGCCATGCAAATGCACCTCTGTGCTACCAGCATCTTGACTCAGTGATTTGAACACAGCTACCCAGTGCCATTTAAGATGATCTGTGGTATCTAAGACATCTGCCCAAGGCTGGAAATGCTTCATGAGGCTTCTGGAAAATCTGTCTGCCTCTGAAACACAGCTGGAGGGCAGCCTGGATGCAACTGGGGAATCTCAAATGGCATCGGATGCAGACCAGTGAGTAACTGTAATCAGCTCTGGGACTGCTCAGGAATGATGCTTGTCTCAGAGGGGTACTTTGGACCATGATGCATCTCCATAACACACAGAGAGCCAAGATTACCTCCTCAAACTGCATCACCCAAAGCAGGAAGAGAAAGATTGATGAGTCTCTAGATGTCCTTAAGCATTAAAATGAAAGGGAGAAGAGAAAGGTGTTTTTCCCACCCAGAACTCCACCTTTGGCCTCACTCCACTGCATGCTGCACTGGTGGTCCCCAGGCATGATCAACTCTTAGAACATAGAACAGTTTTGCTTGGAGAAGACCTCCAAGACCCTCGAGGCCAACTATCAACCCAACACCACCCTGGCCACTAAACCAAAGCCCCAAGTGCCATGGCCACCGGTTTCTTGAACACCTCCAGGGATGAGGACTCCACCACCTCCCTGGGCAGCCTGTGCCAATGCCTGACCACCCTGGCAGCAAAGAAATTTTCCCAGATACCCAATCTAAATCTCCCCTGGGGCAACTTGAAGCCATTTCCTCTTGTCACCTGTTGTTTGGGAGAAGAACCTGACCCCCACCTGTCTCCAGCCTCCTTTCAGGGAGTTACAGAGACCCAGAAGCTCTCCCTGCAGCCTCCTTTTCTGCAGGCTGAATGACTCCAGTTCCCTCGGCTGCTCCTCACCAGCCCTGGTCTGCAAACCCTTTGTATTTTCATCACCCTTCTCTGGACCTGCTCCAGGCCCTCACCTTGCCAGGGGCCTCCTGCTGCTTGGTACTGAGATTCTCTGGCATTTCCCAGCAGCGGGTGGAGAGGTTGAGGATGGCAGTGGCAGCCATGTGCGCAGCCTCGGCGTCATGAGAGTAGTCGAAGCCTGTGGAGGAAGATGAAGTGCTCTTCACGTAACTGCTGGAGGGGCTGTGGCTGGGGGAAGAGGCCTTTGGAAAAGGTTTGGCTGGAATAAAAAGAGAAGGAACAACACAAGGCTAATGTATAAGCAGCATGGGCAGCGGTGAGAGGTTAGGTCAAGTCTGACACAGCTCATGAATCAGCAGCGCCGGAGTCGCCCAGCATGGGATGGGCAAAAGAATCATTGAACCTTAGGATTGTTTTGGTTGGAAGAGGCTTTTAGGGTCATCAAATCCAACCCTTAACCCAGTGCTCCCAGGGCCAACACTCAATCATGGCCCTCAGCACCACACCTACAAGGCTTCGAAATCTCTCCAGGGATGGGGAACCACACCACTGCCCTGGGCAGCTTGGGCCAGGCCTTGACAAACCTTCAGGAGAAGAAACTATCACAGAATCATAGAATCAAAGGATCATTAATGTTGGAAAAGTCCTCTAAGATCAAGTTCAGTCATCAACCCAATATTTCCACGCCCACTAAACCAAAAGCTTCTGCCTGGCAAGAGTGAGGCAGCAAGACAGCCTTGGCTGGTGTGGCTGCAGGAGCAGTGCAATGGATGGATGACATGGATCTGTTGGAGAGCATCCAGAGAAGGGCCACAGAGATGGTCAGGAGCAGCTCACATACAAGGACAGGCTAAGAGAGTTGGGTCTGTTCAGCCTGGAGAAGAGAAGGCTCTGGGGAGACCTTAGAGCAGCCTTCTAGTACCTGAAGGGGGCTACAAGAGAGCTGGGAAAGGACTTTTCATAAGGGCACATGGTGACAGGACAAGAGGCAATGGCTTTAAACTAGGGCAGGGTAGATTTAGGAAGAAGTTCTTTACTGTGAGGGTGGTGAAGCACTGGAACAGGCTGCCCAGAGAAGCTGCAGACATCCCTGGAAGCATTTAAGACCAGGCTGAGATGAGACTTGGAGCAACCTATTCTGGTGGGAGGTGTCCTTGCCCGTGGCAGGAGGGGGGGATTGGAACTGGCTGATCTTTAAGGTCGCTGCGACCTGATTCTCTGATTTCATTATTCCCAGCACAAAGTGCTGATAGAAGGCTCTGCAAAATGCTGATCCTCCCAAGGACTTTGTTCCTCCTCCCGGCGCGCGCGGATAATGCACACTGACAGTCATGGGAGCTCTGCGCACACACACGCACGCAGGGGGATGTAAATCCCTCTGGATGAAGATCTCCTTAAAAGAAGTTCTCAGTGAAAGGAACAGATTTCCCTGCTATGATGGGCAATCATATTCATCTTGTCTCTTTGATTAACTCGTTGGAGCTTTGCCCAACTGATTCTGCTGCTGCTTGGTTTCCAGCCTGGTTTAATCCCTGTCTTTGCAACGGGGCGAAGGCGTTTGCCAGCCCAACCTGACTATAGGCAGGGTGCTTGAGATGCCAATTGCAATTTCACACCCTGGGCTCAGGGCTGCTTTTTTCCATCTCCCAAGTATCTCTACCCCCTAATAGGCTGGCAATCAGCAAATTAGGGGGAAATAAGTGATGAGGAAAAATGGAAAGGATTATCCGAGCGGGTTTGCTGGAATTATTTTTGTCAGTACAATTACCCTGAAAATTCATTGCTAATATTGCAAATAACACAACCTATTCAGTGGGAGAATCACTTGTGCTGGGAAACAAATTACTTTTCCATCAGCCTTAACCCGGGATGACAGTGGCAGTTGTGCTCTCTGGCCTCCATCCAATTTCATTGTCTGATCCTTTGCAGATTTAGTACTGTAATAAAGGCTGCTCCCATTGTAGTGCAGCCACCAGGATGCTTTCAAGTACCAGCACTTTTATTTATTTTATTTTATTTTTTTTTTCCTCAAGAGCAGCTGCCTCAGGATTAAGCAGGATTGTGGCAGTGGGATTAGCCTGACAGAAAAGCCCTCTGGAGGCTGCTGACTTCTGCAAAGTGGGCTCCTAAATCTTCATTATTTTTTTGTTTGCCTTTAAAAAAAAATAAAATAGAAATGAAAAAGAAAAAAAAAAAAGATGTCTTCAGGTGCAAGGTTGGTGTCAAAGGAAGGGAGAGGTTTGACATCATTTTGCATCAAGCTGTGCACTCATTCAGCTTGGGATCATAGAATTGTAGGGGTTGGAAGGGACCTCTGGAGATCATTGAGTCCAACCCTCCCTGGCCAAAGCAGGTCACACAGGAACACATCCAGATGGGTATTGAAAGTCTCCAGGGAAGGAGACTACACAACCTCTCTGAGCAGCCTGTTCCAGGCCCCCAGCACCCTCACAGTAAAGAAGCTTCTCCTTATGTTGAGGTGGAACTTCCTGGGTTCCAGTTTGTGTCCACTGCTCCTTGTCCTATCACAGGACAGCACTGAAAAGAGCCTGGCCCCTTCATGGCACCCACCCTGCAGGTATTTATAGACATGAATAAGATCTCCTCTCAGTCTTCTCCAGGCTGAACAGCCCCAGGTCTCTCATCTCAGTTTCTCTCCTGCTCCTTCCAGCCTACCCCTGAGGGTTTATTTACCCATTTCATTTAGGGGTCTGTCTCTTTTCAGTGGTGTCCAGAAACAGGATGAAGAGCAATAGATATGAACTGGAGCACAGGAAATTCTACCTCAACATGAGGAAAACCTTCTTTACTCTAAGGGTGATGGAGCCCTGGAGCAGGCTGCCCAGAGAGGTTGTGGAATCTCCTTCTCTGGAGGCTTTCAAGCCCCACCTGGATGTGTTCCTGTGTCACCTGCCCTAGCTGATCCTGTCTGAAATCCCTTCCAACCCCTACCATTCTATGATTCTATGATTCATTTTCACCCATGTCCAATGTGGACCAGTGCAAGGTCCTTGTTACAGAGCAGGGGTGGGTGGCTATGACAGGAAAGAACTGGGAAGTAGGAAGTTGGTGATCAATAAGGCAGCAGAGCTGGGGAGCAGAGCACAGCAGAGAAGACAAATGGGTGAAGTGGGTCATATAGAAGATGGAAGAGTAGCAAACTGTAATCCATTTAGCTTAGATGAGGAAAGGCAGATCAATAGCTATGAACTGCAGAGCAGCAGGGACCTGCTGAGGACAACTGTGTAACTTATCCCACCTAAAGACATCACTCAGATTAACGTCCCCACCACTCAGTGCAATTCATCCCAAAGTGACTCTCCACCAAGCAAACCTTCACTGGCAGCCACAAGCTCCTCTCTCCACCACCTACATCCCACAGGACCCACCTCAACCTTCCCCATCCCCATCCTCATTTCTCCCCACACTTCACAGCGGTGAGGGGAGGAAATCAACCCCGAGATTCTCCTACCACCCTTAAGCCACCATTCCTGAGAGCCTCACAACATGCTGAGGAAAGCAGAAAACGCAGAACCCAGCCCAGCCCTGCTCCCAACTTACATTTAAAGGCTTTAGGTGAGGTTTCGCTAGTCTGAATCTTTGGGGCAAGCATGCGTTTGCCAAAAACCTGAGCATCAAAACTTGCATAATCGAAGGTGACCTTGGAGTACTTCTCCAGCTCCTTGGCCAGGTTGGCCCGGGGGGTTGCTGGCACCATGTTGGGCCGGTAGCTTCCATACTGAGGGATCTCCAGTTGCTTCACAAAGCACATAGGCCTGAGGAGGAAACAAGGAGCAAGAGTGATTTCTTGTTTCCTCAATGAGATGGCAGCTGGGAGGGGACCAAGCCTGTAGCTGCGCCTTGTCTCTGAGGGTTGCTGGGGAGAAAGAGGCAGTGACAGCCTTTTTTCTCTCCCTCAGCAACTGGTTGGGGGCTCAGATTTCCTTTTCAATATTTTCCCCTTGTCTTTGCCTTACTTTCATTTCTTTTTCTCTGTTTAACCAAAAGACCAAGCTGTTGATGCCATCCCAATCAACAGTCTTGCAGGCTGCCATCCTATGGCAGCATTCTCCTACAGCAGCAGAAACTTGGGCATCACTCACAGGATCCGTGGCACAGAGTGGTCCACAAAGGCATCAGGAGCCCAGTTCAGCTTTGCTCCCCACCACAGCTCCATTGCCAATGCAGCAAGGCCAATTAATGGTCCATGAAGGCAGGAGGAGCCCAGTTCAGCTCCACTCCCTACCACATCTCCATTGCCAGTGCAGCAAGGGAAATTAATGGTCCACAAAGGCAGAGGACCTCTGTTTAGCTCCACTCCCACCACATCTCCATTGGCAATGCAGCAAGGCCAATGAATGGTCCATGAAGGCAAGAGGACCTCAGTTCAGCTCTGCTCCCCACCACAGCTCCATTGCCAAGGCACCAGGGCAATGAATGGTCCACAAAGGCAGGAGGACCTCAGTTTAGCTTCAGTCCCTGCCACAAATCCATTGCCAATGCAGAAAGACCTCAGTTCAACTCCACTCCCCACCACAGCTCCATTGCCAATGCAGAAGGACCTCAGTTCAGCTTCACTCCCCACCACAGCTCCATTGCCAATGCAGCAAGGCCAATTAATGGTCCATGAAGGCAGGAGGACCTCAGTTTAGCTTCACTCCCCACCACAGGTCCATTGCCAAGGCACCAGGGCAATGAATGGTCCATGAAGGCAGGACCCCAGTTCAGCAACACTGCCCACCACAGCTCCATTGCCAAGGCACCAGGGTCTCTCCCCTACCCTCAGAGTCTTTCCTGCAGGTCCATTTCTGCTGGGCTGCCTATCATGAATCAATTTGTCTTGCATATGAATGGTGTATAAATGGCCTATTGTTATTCTCCTTCCCATGACCTCTTTCCACCAGCACTTGCAGGAGCTCCTTGGAGGGCAGAGCATGCTCCAGATGAGCTCAAAGCACTCCACTGCAGATAAATAAGTAATCAGCTTAAATGGACTTTTCAAAGCACGGAGCATCGGGGTGCTTGGAGTCTTGGGGAGCAAATAAATACATGCCTCAGACCTCAACACCTTGGTGGGGGTGTTCAGGGGGTCATAGGGTGGGTTTTATCCTGCTTCAGTCCATCTGTGGCTTTGTGCATCACATCAGCTATGGAAGCCACCATCTCTCAGGGACATCCTTAACCTTTCTCCTGAGCTCAGGGAGATGGGTGAAATAACCAAAGAAATGGGGCTTGGTTGGAAATGAGTGGCAGGTTTCCCTCCTCTGAACCATGCAGGCTGAGGGAGAAAAGCAGCTGGACTTGGGGGAAGCTGCCAGCGAGTGATTTATGGTAGCCTGAATCTCCTCCTCCCCCTCCCCTCCCTGAGCCCACCCCACTTATAATGCTAATATAATAGCCATCATTCTCTGGCAGTTTGCATTGCAGAGCCAGAGGCACAAATGTCTGCTGCTGCACTGCTTAAAACCCTTTGGCCTGTAGCCTCAGCATTAATTGATGCTACAGAAGCAATTCATTGTCCTCAATGCCCTCCCTGGGATCATCAATTAAATATCTCCCCACCTTGGAGAGACCTATGATCATAATAAGGGGACTCAGCAGTATTAGGATACAGCTGGAGGGAGCTGTGATGGACGGCCTGGAGGGGGTGGGATCACAGGGAGGGCTGGGGCAGGGTGGTTGTGAGGTGTTGGGTTTCACCATCCCGTTTTTACCTGAGTATTCTGTCGGAATTGGAGCTGGTCTTTGAAGGATCACCAGACTGGGTTTGTTGCTTTTCATGTGATTTGGCTAATTTTTCAGCAGCAGCAATGGGGCACCCAGATAAACTGTGGGAGAAGGGGAAAAAAAAGAGGAGGGAAGGGAAAAAAAAAAAAAAAAGAATAAGAGAAAAGGAAGCTAAGTGTGAGAGATGAGCATGGAGAACTTCATTTCAGGGATGAGTAAGGAGATCTTCACTTCAGGTTGCACTGAGCCCGTGAAAAGAAGTGTTTACACTTGAAGGGGGTTTTATCATCACCCTCCCAGTTTACTTTTAGGCTTGGCAAGCAGCACAGCAGCCAAACATCAAGTGCTAAACCTCTCCAGGATGAACTCCAGAGCATCCCCGTGAGCTGGAGATGGATCAAGGAGGCAGCTTCCACCAGGGGCAGGAGGGGACAGGCTGGTTTCTTGAAGTGGTTTTAGCACTTCAATGACATTTTTGGTTTGGATTTATTGGGATCTTTTGCAGGGGCTGTTGGAAGGGGGTCTCCTGAGGGGCACTTGTGGGGAAGTGTTTGCATGGCTGATGTGCAGGGCTGCCAGCATGCCCAGGGGAGGTTGGAACTGGGATGGCTTTTGTCACACACATCCTGCTTGTGAGCCAGGATCTGCTTCTTTGGGACATCTTGGCTCTTGTGGTGATCAGAGAACCACGGAATTGTTTCCATTGGAAAAGCCCTCTAAGATCATCCAGTCCAACCATCAACCTAAGGCCACTGTGGCCATTAAACCATGCCCCCAGCTGCCATGTCCACATATTTCTTGAACCCCTCCAGGGATGCTGACTCTATCACCTCCCTGGGCAGTCTGTTCCAGTGCCTGAGGGCTCTTTCTGAGAAGGATTTTTTCTTAATATCCAACCTAAACCTCCCTTAGCATAACTTGAGGCCATTTCCTCTTGGGCTGTCACTCGTTGCATGTGAGAAGAGACCAACCCCCACCTTGCTCCAGCCTCCTTTAAGTTGTAGAGGGTGATGAGGTCTCTCCTCAGCCTCCTCTTCTAAAGATTAAACAACCCCAATTCCCCCATTTTGCTTTCTCATACTATCCCTTGGCTTAGAGTCAATCCCTACTGCACCCATCCTAGTTTACAGATTCAGAGAATCACAGAATAGTTTGAAGTTGGAAAGACTCCTTAAGATCATCCAGTTCCAACCCTCTGCCATGGGCAGGGACACCTCCCACTAGCTCAGATGGCTCAAAGCCTCATAAAAACCTGCCCTTGAACACTTCCAAGCTTGGAGCCTCTATAACTTCTTTGGGTAGCCTGTTCCAGTGCCTCATCACCTGGGGAAGGACCACAGCAGGACCATGCTGTGGAGGGTGGTTTGGGCAAGCAGAGCTCAGCATCTTCCCAACCTCTGTTCTAACTCCCAGCCTCTGTTTTAATTCCCACTCTCTTTTTCTTCCTAGCCTCTATTTTAATTCCTCAGCTCCCCTTTTTTCACTTGGATCTCAACCCAAAATTTCCTTTTTCCCTCATGGGGAAGAATTTCTCCCTAATGTCTAATCTCAATCCAGCTTCTTCCAGTTTGAAGCCAGCATCCCTCCTCCTCCCACTCCATGCTTTTATACCAAGTCCCCTTCCAGCTCTCCTGTAGCCACTTTCAAATGCTGGAAGCTGCTCTAAGCTCCAAGTTATCTGCAGTATTTTGATGCAAAGCTCTGCCATCAGATGCCTGAGGGGAGCAGGGCTGCTGCTCAGCAAGGCTCTCAGGGCTGACCCCATTTGTTGTTTTCCCTGGGTCCTTATTGGAATTGGA